>JAVYIG010005863.1:0-128503 GCA_035222895.1 Strongylocentrotus droebachiensis
CCTTTGTAAATTTGATGAGTTTTTGGTTTCTCGTAACTCAAGAATGAAAGGTGGACTAGTTGAATTAGGGCCTTTGTTCAATACTTAATAGATGTATGCTTTGATATGTCACATTTTAAAGAAACAAATCAGGACGAATCAATTTTGTACATACTTAAAAAATTACAAGACTTGTTAAGGGTATGAATAAATAAGTCGTTAACTGTATATATTTATTTTTATTTCTATTGTTAGCTATGCCAATGTGTGCCACCTCATCCACTCCCCCCCCCCCCCCCCCCCCCCCAGACAGTTATCAAAATATCAAACTGAAAAGAACTTACAAAGCTTGTGTATTTATTAAACAGACTGCACATATTCCATTGAGTATTGCTAGATCCGTGGCAAAATAAGATCAAATAAAGAAATTGTGGTTTTATTATTGGGGCTTTCCTGGAATATATAGAGAGTGATTGATAGATCTGTTTCATTGTATAGGCCTTTTATTTAGAATTCTGGCACCATCTGGTAGAGCTGCACTTGATCTCACATGTATCTCTGCATCTAGGCCTATTATTTTAAGTTCAATGCCCCAAGTCCAGGCTAACTGCCATAAACTTCTTATGAAGTAAAACCAATTTAATCTATATCTGTCCTCTCAGCTAAGTTGTTCTATGAATTACTTCACCAAATCATTACTAAAGCGATCTATCAAAACCTCATCAAATGGAGGTATGGGTAGTTGAAGAGAAACAAAATCGTAACAAAGTTGAAAGTAATCCAAGAGGTCTTCCAGAAACCGATACTCCTATGATCTGAAATTCAGCCAACTTCAGAGGTTCCCTAAACTCCCCATTGTCAAGGGCTTCAGGCTACTTGTTCCTTCCCATAACATCTTAATTGGTCACCAAATATTCAATGACCAACAACCCCAGCCTTGTCCTCAGGACCCTGGGGACTAACTACTCCTGATGACCCTAGATGACCTTTTGGTGACCCCAGGTGACCTCTGTATTTGCTTCAAACCCTAGATGCCCCAGGTTCTAGATGAAGAATGATAATTTAGCCGTGAATCTTTCATCTTGGTTATGCTCTGATTCTCGTTATTTTCCCATGAAATCTAGACCTTTTGAATGTCCTGTTCTCTTCTCTTTTTCTTTCTTGGTTTTCCTTATCTGCCATCTTTATCTGTTGACTGCTTGCATTCTGTATGTTTGCAGTTTGGTCAAAACTTTGTCTTGTAATGGATTCCTTTTCTTCTCCTCCTCATCATCCTCTTCTCTTCTCTCCTACATTCTTCTCATTTCACTCCCTCCACTTCTCTCCTTTTCTGTCCCTCTCTTTCTTGTTGCATTTTTTGTCTGTTTCTTCTTGTTTGCTATCTGTTTCCATCTCTGTCATCATCTCTATCTTTGTCTTCTCATGATATTATCAGCAATCAGCACCAGCATTATACTGAAGAGAAAGTAGTCCAGTACTCTTGTTGCTCCCTCTCTTCCTTTACTTTTACTCATTTTTGAAAATAGTTGAATGAGCAAGAAATAGAGATAGAGATGAAAAGCACTTCTATCTGCGTTTTTATTGCCTTTTATAGGAATGCAATATAGTAACTATCCCTCATGCTTTTGTATTCTATTGAAATGTACCTTCCCTGAAGAAACCTGAGCTGGAAGAGGGGGGGGGGGGGGGGGGGAGGGGGGACAGAAGAAAACCTTAATATAGAGAAGAATGTACATACTAATCTTCATGACATTGGAGGGAATAAGCATACAAACTAAATGCCTATTTTGGCATACCTGGCATTTTATAGGGCTATTTGGTGATGATGATGATGAAAGCTTGTAATTTATGGTAAACGAACTCAACCTGGAATGTAGAAAGAAAGTAAAAGTCATATTACAAAAAATAACTGGCCACAAGATATTTCTCTTCATGTTCACTTCATAAATTTTGCACTTGTCATTTTTCGCTCGAATATCATCATATGACCTACTTCTATTATGATATGAAACCAGTTGGTGAGAGTAATTCCTCTAAGGCAGTGTGCACGTGTGCCAACAATGTGGTCCTGATTTCCTCATCAGTATCTTGAGAGTATACCACACTCTCAGTTTGTCTATTGTTTATTGTCTGTCTATATTGTCTATATTGTTTTCATCGCACACCTGTACCCAGACAAATTTCCTTTTTATGTCTACAAACAAAAACAGTATTCTACCAAAATTAAAACCCAATGCTGGGTTAAACTTAAGTCCAAAATCGGGTTTAACAAAGGAAAATGGTCTGAGGTCTAACTTTTTCTTTGAAATTGATCTTAGATCCAGCATTGGGTTCAATTACATTAGTAGAAAGTAGTGCTTTGTTGAAGAGGAAACCTCTATCTACCTCATACTGTAAACAGAATCATTTGTGATGGGTTTTTTGGAATGAAAATATAAAATAATATAAAAATATAATTTCACCCTTCCCTCATCCATTAGTCAAAATTCATCCCTAGTAAAAAATGGATTTATAATCTATTTGATATTTATGTCAGGACCCCACACAAGTGGGGGTACAATAAACAGGGGCCCACAAAATTTAAACCCAGGTCCTAAATATTGTGTTAACATGGGGCTCATGCTCACAGACTCTGAAAAATAGTTAATGCAGTTCCCTGCTACATGTTCTGTGAGGGTACATGAATCTGCATTCTAATCAAGACCCAAAACTCACTGGCAAGATGTTTAGCTGGATCACTGATAATACAAGCAATCTTCCATGACGATAACCCCCCCCCCCCCCCCCAAAAAAAAAAAGTGGGTCTCTTCCAAGTTCCTTGGGCGAAGCTCGTAAACTCTTGGAAACCCGACCTAGTTTTTACTACCTTATCAATATGCGAAAGGAATTGCCAAATGTCCATATAGAAATTGATACAAAGTTATTTTGGGCAGAGCGATATTATTTTGTGTGTGTTCTCACTGTTGCTGTTTACTAGGAAAAAAATAAAAGTTACAAAAATATGTGATTTTATCGCATATTCATACCTTGTAAAACGTAACATTATCGGGCATCTGAGGGGCATGAATCAACACATTACCGATCCCCCACAGCTTGACTATTCCCCTGGTGCTTCAATGTTTGCAGTATGGTACACATGAACCCAATTTACATTGTCAAAGTTAACATGATGTAGATCGTTCCTGATCTCACCAACCTGTATATTGTAAATTGTCAGGTGAGCCCTTAATTGTTCTTGTTCAGAGTAAGTCCAAGTAGCATGCTGCTAGACCAAATCTAATGGATTTTCTACAATTAGGAAGTGCAATTGAGAATATTTTGAATGAGGATGTTGGTAAGCTATACTGCATGGGATGGGGTAGACAAATTTCCTCATATGGAAGCAACCTTTTTCAACAAGAAAAACTGGTCCTGATATTGTAAGATATGCCTACAAGTATGAAAATAAGTCACGTCTGAGTCTGATATTTGCCAACCATTTTTAAAACACATACCCCTATAAAAAGGTCTTTACAATTTCTTTTCACCAACATGGGTAATTTATTTTATTCATCACATTTTTAAAATTCATCAAATTTGGTCAATTACCGGTATAATTCTAGCTATCATGGGTATGTTTGTATGAGCATTTTGAACCGACACACTTTGGGCATGATCTGAAGTGGATATGACCTTGCTGTCCTCTCACGTATTGAATCAATCATAGTCTTTGAGCAATGTGCAAAAGGTTATCATTATGATGTTACACATAACAGCAATAGAAGCACTCGCATAGGAATGTGGAATAAAATCTCAAGCAATGGAAGAAATCTGGCTAAGAAATAATGGGCCTCTCGATCTGCATCGCACAATGTGTGTCCTGAGAGAAGTTTGGTGAAACCTGTGTGCAAAGACCCCTCGTTTTGGGGATTGACAGAGAGTTGGGAGGAGGGGGGCAGGTGGTTATTCTACACAGGTTCCCTTTCATTAAAAGAAGCATATTAGTAACACTTTTCAAGAGAAACTAAACTCATATTCAAAACAGAGGGTCTTTGTTGCTAAAGTAGGTTTGACTAATAGATTAATGCACTCACCGGTATCTTGTAAAATATATCCATGTATCTATGAAAGTTTGGATGGGTCAATGTTTTCACCATATTCTACATTTTTCGTAGAGCTACATGCATGTGAACCAGTCACATGCTGTGCAGATTATCAACACACAGTACCCAGGGAGCGATTAGTCTCCCATATGACCTATGAAACCTATCACCTTTCTCCAAACAAATTTCAAAGTATAACCTTTTCTCTGATGATCCTATTTTGTAGAATTTAGTATTAAAAAAAAGGAGCTCTTAACCAGCGCAACTGAATATATTTTGTATAAAAAATGCGCTATATAAATTTATTATTATTATCATTATTAAATTCACTCATTTTCAGTAGTTCCGTGAAAGGGGGTGTCTATTTTGTGTCAAAGTCCAAGCTAAAGGTGGTGATATTTTTCTCAGAAATAACTTTTCAGTCAGGTAGAGTGATCCAACATGTGCTCTGTCTGGCGAAAATTGCTCAGCTTTATTTCGTCAAATGTAAAATGTTTGGGTTTGTGTTACAATTGAGTTTTATGTTAGGAATAGAGTATACTGAGATTAGGTATGGTGTTGGGTCCAGGGTTGAAGTTAAGAATTTGGTTTGAGTAGGAAATTGTTGCAATAGCAAGTGTCGTTTATACCACTTCCGGTATATCAGGAAAAAACACCCTCCATAATTGATAAACCTTCATTCATCCTAGTGAGCGAAGCATGTGCAATATCATGTGCAGATTAGCAATTGAATCCAATGACCAGGTAATAACAATTACAATTTAAAGCACTTTAAACATAGTATTAGGTGCTATACAAATTAGTGCTGTAGTCAAACGTTTAACCGTCCGGTATCCGACCGCCCATGGCGGATTCCGTTTTCAATTGGACGGTTTCGTTTTCCCGTTTTTTTTTTTTTTTTTTTTTTTTTTTTTTTTTTTTTAAGAGCTTCGATATATGCCCCTCCACCTGGCACTATGCCTGCCAATGTCTCCCAGCTCAGTTATCTGTGTGTTGACTCACCACTCTGAAACTAGAACAACACTTCAATTTGTCTGTCATCTTGGTTTGAAAGAAATCTTTGTAATAGATCTCAATATGTATTTGATAATAATAATTCATCCTACTTTTACACACCGCGTATACCACAAGGTTCTATCCTAAGTTCTCTACTGTTTTTAATGTATATTAATGATCTTACACATTCTTCTAAAAACGACATTTCTACTATTTGTGACAAGTTCACAAGCACAAATCGGCGCCTTCAAATGCAGCTCGCAGTTAAATGAAAGTCCTTCCCGGTTAAACGGAATTGGAGATATCCGTGATGTTACAGCACTAATACAAATGTGACTATTATTATTATTGTTATTTTTATTGAATTTGAATTCATTAATTCATCTGTCTTACAACATAAATTCTTTTTCCATTGGTTGAAAAATACCGGTAAACAGCAGAATAATACATAACAAAGAAGTGTACAATCACAACTATACATTATATGATCACAAAACACAAGAAAATACAAAAGAAGTTTTAAGAAAGCAATTAAACTCGATAGGAGTTCACAAATTTAGGGGGTAATCATTTCAATGTACAATGAATAAATTACAATATAATATTACCTCATGATGACCTTTAAAGATAAAGTAATAAGAATAAATAACTCTTTATTCTATTTTCAAACAAGTAACCGATTCAAGACACAATATATTAAAGAAGAAATCCAGGAAATGGCTATTAAGTGCAGCTTGCATAGTGGCTCCATTAGAATAGATACCATATCATCAAGCATCTCATACAATGTAACATGTGGATTGTTATTTCAGCTCTGATTGACAGGGAAACAATCTATTTTGAAACTACTACAGGTAGTGATATTTGTTATGACTGTGATGTTATCATCTTCCATGTGTGCATGAAGGTGTATTTGGTTCCTAACTGAACTTCTCTCTATATACCGGTACTCAGACTCCCTATCCCCTAGATGCTTATCTTTCACACGCTCAATAGATTACCTCATCCAGGTGAAGTGTGTAAATGTGTACATTAGGGGAGACTTCACACTTAATTTATTTTCTCTGATAATTAATAGTGTCCACTTCCTTGAAAGGTTTTCAAAAAAGAAAAGGTGCGAGTATATGACATTGAGATGCAATTCAATTCAATTGTAATTCAGGATTTGCAAGATATTCAATTCTAAAATGACTGCAAAGATGAGCGAGTATGTGAAAGTGTTAAAATATTGGCCAATTTGACAAATGGTTGAGAATGTGTACTTGTGGGGGATGGGGGAGGGGGGGGGGGGGGCTTCACCGGGCTTGCATCCAAAGCTTACCACATAGATGTAGTATATTTCCCAATTTGTCTAAATATAAAATGACAAACTTGATGATGGTTGTGATGACAGAGGGAGAGATGTTGTGATGATAGATAAAGAAGGTGGCTTGAGAGAGTTGATATCCTAGAGGAAGCTTTGCCAAAACATAGGGGAAGTGCGGCGCTTTAGGTAGGAACAGAAGCAAAACCTGGCACAGCTAGGACACTTTCATCGTAAGGGCTTTCTAGGCCTGTCCTCATCAGCTCGAGTTTGCCAAATAACCTGCTATTTTAACTATCCCGAATGCTAATTAACCAGATAATTTGCGTCTTCATCAGCCTGCATTCGCAATTAGTGGGATATTTGGACAAGAAAATATCCTGAGAAATCTTGGTCTTGTTTCCAAAATATCCTGCTATTTGGGAAATAGCGGGCTAATTTTCGCCCGTCCGAGCTAGTCTGTGATGACTGAGTGTATCGGTTTGGTGAAGACGCAATTTCGAGCTTCGGGAAAATATCCAGAGTCTGAAAATAGTGGGTTATTTGGCAAACTCAAGCTGATGAGGACAGGCCTTCTGTGAAACTGATGGTAGAATGTGTGGAAGCAACACTTCTTATCTTACCAAACCAAATATATATGATGTGTCTATTGGGTTCGGAGTAGAAGAAACAGGTTACTCTGGGTTTCCATAACAATGTCCTATCAATTCTGAAGATCAGTAAATCGCCATGGGATTTAACAACACTGCATCCTAATAGGTCTTGGCTAACAGCCTAAACTGCAAGAACTAATGATATAAAGTATATATGCCAGTCATGGAAAAGATGATTATTGAACAAGCTACAATTAAATCTGACATAACTGGTGTCTTTCAGACTTAAAAGACTATTTGTTTAATCAGAAATATTGCAAACTTTTAATTACCAAGTTGTAGTGTAGGAAAAATAGCATGGGTCCCTCTGTCATCTATATATTATTCCCCAAACGTGGTGATGAAAATACTTTTTCCAGGACACAGTTGAAAATTGGAAAACATTTTTGCCCTAAAGCCAGTGAGCATAAACATGAAAACTAACACTGGAGATAATGAAAAATTTAACCATCATTCAATTTTACTGTATCAAGAATCCATCAAGGATCCTATTTTGTCTCGTTATTGTCTCGCCTGCGTAGCAAAAAGCGAGACATAGGCGCCGCTTTTCCGGTGACGGCGGCGGCGACGGCGACGGCGTCAACATCAAAAACTTAACCTAAGGTTAAGTTTTTGAATTTTTGATATAATTTTTAAAGTATAAGTTCTTAGTCAATGAAACTTTGACTATAGGGTAATCAAGTATCCCCAATCATGTGAGTAGAATTTCAGATCACAAAGTCAAGGTCAAAGGTCATTTCAGGTCAACAGACTTGGACTATGTTGTAGCATCATCATCGAAAACTTAACCTAAGGTTAAGTTTTTGAATTTTTGATATAATTTTGAAAGTATAAGTTCTTAGTCAATGAAACTTGGACTATAGGGTTATCAAGTCTCCCCAATCATGTGAGTAGAATTTCAGGTCACTAAGTTAAGGTCAAAGGTCATTTAAGGTCAACAAACTTAGACTTTGTTGTGGCATCAACATCAAGATTTTCAAAATGCTCCTTCTTCGTTATTTTTCAACTGATTTTGATTCTGATTGTTTCATATGATAGGGCTAGGAGGGGGATTTAAAATTTCTACACAGAATCGTGAAATTCATTATCTATGCTAATTTATGCAAATTTATTCGAAATCACAAAAAAGGCTTCTTCTCCTTCATTTCTCGACCGATTTTGATTTGGTTTGCTTTATATCGTAGAGCTAACCTTTGGTACACTAAACTTTTACACAGAATTTTGAAATTGTTCTCCATTAATTAATTATGGTAATTTATGCAAATTTATTCCAAAAATAACAAAAATTGCTTCTTTTCCCTCATTTCTTGACCGATTTTGATTTGGTTTGCCTTATCTGGTAGAGCTAAATTTGGAACACTAAACTTCTACACAGAATTGTGAGATTTTGCTCCATTGATTATTTATGGTACTTTATGCAAATGAAATGAAATTATGTCCCTTCCAGGGCATCAAATTTTTATTTTTTGACCAGTTCAAAAGTGTACGACATAAAATTTACGATATTTGTTGTTGCGAGATGCGGATGAGCGCTACGTCATTGACGTTCTGGTTTATCATATTGAATTGCGTTATGCAGGCGAGACCGCCGAGAGCGTTTCCCTTGTCATAATATTTGAGAAGGTAGCTTGGAAGAGAATTTTGAATAAAGATTAGATATGGAGTAAAACTAGTGCTGGTGTTATAAATTTATTCTACATGTATTGAAATAGCCATTAGGACCGTACATCCAAATTAAGATTCCTCTCAAACATGTCTTTATCAAGCCCTAATGGTGAATACAGACACATTTTCTAGACTTTAAAACCTTGATGTTTCTCTTTAGTTTTCCAGATTTTAAATATATATTCCTTTAATATATTCAATATCTTTCCTAGTCTTTATAGATCTGAGCCGGTATTCAATTCAATACTTAACAAAGTAAGAAATTTACTAAGTAAATGGCTAAGTTAAGTAATTTACTTATCTCGTATTCAAATCGCATTTTAGACTTATACTTACGTAAGACAAAATCTAAGTAAAATACTTACTGATAAGCATTGTGACGTCACACTGTCAATCAAAAGTAATGCGCAATTGATTAATTGCAATAAATACGCGCTGATATAATTGTGCGCAGGCTATAATACTGCGTAGGAAAACCATATGCCTGCCAATCAAGGCCTCCAAATAATTGGCTTAAGTCTGGTAGGGAGCTGACTTAGATTTAAAATAAAATACTTAGCCAAAAGTATGAATTGAATACCAAAATTGGCTAAGTATTTTATCTAAGCCAAATACTAAGTAAAAAGCTTAAATTTTGTACTAAGTATTGAATTGAATACGGGCCCTGGGCCCTATCTTACAAAGAGTTGGTATAACATAATCGCAACTATCAATCACAACTATGTACATAAGAGATAGGAGATTGCAAACTTGCGATTGATTTGGATCAATCGCAACTCTTTGTAAGACAGGGCTTTCATGAAGTGCTTTCATGATGTTAACAAAATTTTGCTCACTTTTATCATGAGACACTGACTGTTAATGGCAATGAAGCCAGAGATGCATGATATATTAGGTGTCAGAAGAAATAAATCAGAAAATCTTGATTATTTAAGAGGAAGGAAATGACTCCTTCAATGTTCATGCCCAATTTCATGAGAACCCCTGGAGACTAAATGTGAAATGGTTTGCTCTGAAATGAAGCAGTAAAATAATGTGATTTGAATATCAGGTTATCAACGACCAGTAAATCACATTATTGGAAAGAGGGCATAAGGTAAAATGACAAATTTTACCCCATTTCTTGATTTTTGGATATCCCCATGAAAATAATCAATAAACAATATTCAATAAACAGTATTCAATAAACATAATATGCAATAAATAACATTCCATAAACAATGGAATAGTTTGAGTTTGAGTTTGAGTTTGAGTTTGAGTTTATTAACAACAAAAATAATAACAAGTAAAACACAATGTATCAAGCATGATTACATAAAATATAACAATATTTTTTTTTTTTTTTTCCTCTTGTCAGAGGTACTTTATTCATTTACAAAAATAACCAACACACAAATCATTACATCATAACAAAATTTTACATTCACTTTAAGTATTTTCTTAAACTATTAAGAGAAAATCTTCAGTGATATAAAATATCCCCAAAGATTTTCCTTAGTTCCCAGATGCTATTTCAAAAGCTCTCAAAAACTCTCCAAAAAAATACTATGTCCCGAGAGCCCCTGAAACAACATCCGAGATGTTATCCAAGAGTAACTCGTATTTAAAAACATGCCATATGAAAAAGCTGTTGTATGGTTTACCTTGAAAATAATTTAACATATACATCAAATAGATTGCGTATTGAGCATATGCAACGATTGTATTTATATCTGCTCCATTTGCATGTTTGAAATCAAAACCAGCAATTAATAATTCTTCGTTTAATATAATTTTTTCTTTAAAGTTCAATTCAATCAATTATAACAATATAACACAAGATCGATAACATTACACATGAATAATATAAATATTGTTTTACAAAGTATGTCGTATACAAATGGAATAAAATATTATGTGTACACTTTTGTTGTTAAAGGGGGTACCAGAAGTTAGCACAAGTGCTAGTCATAGCTTCATTGTTTTTAATGAAATTTTGCTGAAACTTTCACTGGTCTGTTTATCTCTTTTTTTCTGCTTTTATTAAACCAATTTAAAATTACAGTGTACTTCCTCTTTGGATACAGATAGAATTTTGATTTCTCTTATGGGATTATTAATTTTTCCCTACATTCACTCTTTTACCTAACTTCTCGAAATGTCTTTGACATTGTATTTACTATTGACTATTCCATCCATTAATGGGCATTCCTAACTTCCCCTTAGTTATACCCAACCAAATCCAGAAATCACAATAATCAATATCATATCTTCAAGCTGAAAGGAGAGATATGATTTGCAGGGTTACAGGATCATCACTGGTATGCCTTGGGTACAAGGGGTCAAATCATTGCAGATTTCCAGGGTCATTCGCCATCTGACATTCACAACCTTGTCTCATTTAAAATGGCTACAGTTGCCTTAAATCAGAATGTTCAGACTTCAATAATTCATTTTTCGATTTGAAGTGAAGAAAGTGCATTTGGAATTGGTAGACATCAATCATCTTTCTAGTCTATTCAGTGTTCTGTACTTGTCGACTAGCAAACCAGGGGCCTAACTAATATTTTACTTCATGCATGCAAACATGCAGAATGTGCTAGGTACCTTACATAATTTGACAGGGACTTTATCAGTTTGTGGCACACAGTTGATACTTTATAGCTTTATGTAAGCATATTTAAAGGTATTACATTGTAAATAATAGCAGCACATTCTTTTAGCTCTCCTGAACAATTCATTGACTTTTATTACTAACCATTTACAAGCATTAGTTTTTGCTTTTTTTACAAATTGTCCACAAGCATTTGGGGCCATAGACTGGCAAAGATAGTTAAAGTTAATGAAAATAATGGTTATTTAAATAAAAATACAAGTTACCTATAGGTATTGAATTAATTTTAATTACTGGTAAATTAAATACTTGAATCAAGTATGCTGTATGATTATTTCAATGTTAATATTACATAGCCCATGATATATGCATCAGCTGATTTAAAGAGAAGGTTGAGTTCTGGGAAGAGGTGAAAAATAATTTGTGAATATTACTCATTCTTATTATGCAAGTATGGAAGAACATCAGTTGAGACATGTTCCCTGAAAAGCATGGCTCTTCAAATGCCTTCATATTCTAAATATGCATGTAAAATCGTAAAAATCGGGGGGCCGGCTTTTTACGCCACGTGTTCGTGTAGTCCCATATACATCTTTCTGTGCAAGTGTTTGTAATTTTACCAAGACTTGGCCAAATTTCTTATCATTTTGATGATTCCAGAACCTTGCAATACACACAAATTCTTATATGCTAGATGATCAACCTTTTCTGGTCAGTTCCACACCGTTTCTTTCACAATGCAATCGCATGACCAGAACTCAACTTCATCTTTAAGTCTATACAAGGCTTACATGTGCATCGTTAAATCTCTTCAGCATCAACCCCAGATATTGATTCATGGCTAATTCCCTGTCTGCCCTGCATACTCCACCCAACAGGGAATTCTAATACCCTGTACTGTAACATAAATATTGATGTTTGACCATCTGCCCAGGGGTTTCATAAATGACCAGCAGGAGATGAAAAAAGTGATGACAGTGTAGGGTCTGATGGGGAGTTGGGCGTGGGGGGGGGGGGGGGGCTGACGGGGTAGATCAGTAGCTTCTTGTCTAGTGGTAAAGTGATGACTGTAAGGAGGCTTGTGGGAGAGGGAGGGGGGGGGGGGTAGACCAGTAGTTTCTTTGCCTCCTGTCTATTTGTAAAGTGGCAATAATAGGGGAAGCAGGGGGAGTAGCCTTGCTCCTTTCATTTGCAAGGTACTGTTGTCCATCTATCTATTTAACTTGTTTGTTAATAACGAATGGACTAGTCACATGGTGTATTATAAGCCTTATCAATATACATTGACAAACATTTTGCAGTATTGAATTGTGCACATTCTCAACATTAATATTGATCTGGTGATTAGTAAAAGAGGGAGAGGGGAAAAGAGGTCAATTATCCATTTGCTTGAGGTCCATAGGCCAAAAGTTCATCATTTATATATTTTTTATTAAGCATTTGTAAAGCTGTACCCAGGCACACTGTCACTGCAATATACCTAATTTACAATTAAAATGGCAAAATACTTTCATGGGTTTATTTTCTATTTACAATGTTTGTTACACTGAAGATTAACTTTGTATACTACTATATTTCAGAGTATGTAAGCTTCTTAGCTATCAATAGTACATCATTAACACTAACAGTCCTTTTCATCCTGAGCAGGTTCAGATTTATTTGAAATTGTAAATAATTGGTGTATCTAACTATCTATAGCTGATAATTGATTTCAATCACCCTACATTGTAATCCAATTAGCTGTAATGAGTAGCTATTCTTGTCTCGGGGTCCCCAAAGTCAATGTTAATCAGCTTGGGGCAGGTACGGTACCATCGATACAGGATGCATACCAAGTGCATTGCTAATTACTGTCTGTGGTGATATTGAAACTAAAGTTGCAAGGCCCTTTCGGTCATGATGCAGTAACAAACCCACCTATGGAGTATAAAAGCCCTTTGATATTTGTAACCTTTTGAAAACTTTCACCCAAGCAACAATTTTGGAGATGTTGAGGTACACTACAGAAACCGCTTATAGCATTAATGTACAACAAGAGAATGAAATGTGCCTCACGTTCCGTTCTTATCATTTTAAATGAAAAGACACTCTTTTTGCAGATGAAAACCTACCAGACATTGATTAGAAAACTTGAAATTTTGTGTATATTTCATGTACACTTCATGTACACTCCCAGTGCCTCGAGCATTTAGCGAAATGGATATGGCACCTTACAAATAATCATTATTCTTTTTGTTATTTATAGCCATGCCCCCTTGGCAAAACAATGGTATTGGCTGTTTAGAACTTTAGAGCTACAAGGGCATTAACTATGTGTTAAAGTTTGTGAGTTAATGTCCTTCTGTTCCCAAACGGAAGATATCGTCTGTTCAGAGCGAGATGGGCGTTAACCCGTAGGAACAAACTATCATATGCAAATATTGTAATAAAAAGTAAAAGCCTCACCAAATCTTTAAAAGGGGGGAAAAGGGCACAAAGAAAGTGTCTGTTCTCAGCTCCTATTCCACAAACCTATTTTCTTTATTGATGTATTAAATGGGTCTTCCTCTGTTGAAAGTTAAATTTGATTCAATATCAAATATGTTATTATCATGACAATGGCATGTCTTTCATGCTCCTGTATGTCAATCTTCTTTCACTGGCAAGGCCAGTTCAGTGTCTTGACAAAACTTCAACAATTTCATCCAATAGTTTCAAGGATCTTCTGAATTTGTCTCCTTTGGAGTTTGAAATTGATCTAGATTGTAACATAAAAATTGTTACCTGCTGTGCATGGCAGTAGATTCTATATATTGTAATATGAATTTTACATTCATACCTTGACTCTTAAGCAAAGTGCCCTGTTGGAGTCTTGGTGCCCAACATTCCTTTAAGTGGGATGTACACAAAGAGTCTCTGTAATGTGCAGAATAACACATAACTCTTCAATTCTTGATGTCATTTGGATACTGTGGAGAAACGGAAATTGACATAATTTGACAAAACTCAAACTTGCTATTTTTAACTTCACATGTATAAACACCCATTTTCCTTGTGGAAATATGACAAATATGATCTACGAATGACCTTGAAGGTATCTGCAGGAGTAGCACTTTCTTGCTGTATAATGTGTTTATATCATGAATCATGAATTGATTTATTGGGTGAAGTGGTTATTCCTAACAAGGCATGTTCTGTTTGAATCATTTGTCACGGTGCAAGAATGTCACGTTCTGATGTTTTGCGAATTAGGAACTTAGGGTTCAAATGTCAAGATAAGAACAAGAAAATCCAGGCCATAATCACTTTGTCTGCTGAGCGCCAGAAGGGTGTTAGCTCATGCACTGATACATTGAGTTAATCCTCTTCTAGCTCTCAGAAGCCAATATTTGCCTATGTAACAGATGGCAGATGGCTATATTATAAACACTCTGATATTTGTGTCTGTTTGATAAGTTACTGTTGAAATCATGTTAACATAGTAGTGATGAAATCTGATGGCAAAACAAAAATTGTTCAGACATGGCATGAAATCTTATTTGTGGATTAAAAAGAGATCATATGTTATGTGTAACTAACAAAGAGAGAGAAGTTCATTTAACCTGCTGTTGTATTATTTATTCTCTCCTGTTGTATCATGGTGTTATATCATGTTCTTGTAAAGAAGTATAGTTATACAGGTACATGTAGTGATTTCTATAGCAAGGGCTACATGCTAACTTTATAAGTTGGGGTCCAGATTGAAATATTTGGGTCTTCATACATGTATGCACTGAGCCCTGTGTAGAAATGTTGACATGTTGGGGGTCTAGACCTAGATTTTGGGCACCAATGTGTCCCAGGTGCCTGTTTAGTGTTGAGCCCTGCTATATGGGTTTTAAAGCTTCATTGACTGATTGATTGATTGATTATGTAATCAGTTCACATCAGAAGTAGACAGCATGATATGTGTTCTGGAGTACTCTACATGTACTTACAGTGCATGTGTGCCAATTAATTAAAAATTAAAGTGGCAATGTATATATTTTTTTTGGGGGGGAAGGGGGTGTTGTTAGGTTTGTTTCTTCTTGTTTTATTATTTAGTTTCTTTTACATTGGACAATCTTTCATGTACATGTGAAACTGCCTTTTTCTGTTGATACCTTTGGAAAAATTCTTAAATTATATTCCTCAAACTTATAAACTACACTAACTACTTCTTTCCCATTTTCTGTGCACACAGGCAGTACTAGCAAACTGTAAATTTCAATGCAAAATGTAATCGATATATTCTCTTGTATTTAATTATAAGATTTTAGTTAGGTAGCAAAGATTGCCAAGTATCCAGCATAGGTTGAGAAGGCATTCACGGTTGAAAGAGCGTTTATGATTTGAAGTATTATACTTGAAATCAGTAGTAGGCTATTTTCCTTCTATTGGTAACTTAATGTATTTTTCCTTTCATTTATGAATTTTTTCTGTCTTTCTCTCTTTTCTTCGCATTTGTTTTCTTTGTTTTTTTCCTTCTTCTTGTTTTTCCTTGTTTCATTTTATATGGAATTGTCAAGTTATGCACACTTGGAGCCTAACCCTGGATTACCCTGGATCTATCTTTTCTTTTCCTTCTTTTTTTCATTACCTTTTTTCATGCAATATTTATATACAATCATCAATCACTCTCTCTCTCCGCCCCCATGTCCAGATCCCGCCTACACATGCCCGTCCCTTGTAGATTTAGACAAATTGTTTACACACATTACAGTAACTTGATTGGGCAACAAGGCCAAAGTCGGCATAATATTCATATAGTCATGTACTGGAAGCGGCCATGATGACTGCTAGCTGTGGAATGTTAGTCGGCCGTACATGCTGAGCCCTCAAGTTAAGATCAGAGCCGTTCCCCTTTTTCTTTTCAGACTAATTATTCCCGCTTCACCCACTCCAGAGCCATGCCCAATATAGCTACACTGTATTCCAGCTCCAACTATGAACTTCTCTCTCTCTCTCCATGCTAACATTAACATTGTATGTAACCGGACGTCTTGCAGAAACTACATTTGTCTGCCTTTGAAACGAGGAGAAATAGTTTGGCGTGTTGTGGATTTGCACTCGGGGATTTGCACTTTGTTTCTGCACGGTGCAAAGCTGTCTTCTGGCTCCATCTTCATCATCATCATCATCATCATCATTGGCGGTCGAGAGTTCTCTTGCCGTGTGAATTTACGCCTTCGCTTGATCGTCAGGTACACGTATCCAGAGTCCTCCTATCTATGCGTGCTCAGCTCAGGAACAGTCATGATTAGCTGTGATCTGATTAAGGATGCCGTATATCACTATCGTTGTTTGTGGTGTTTTTGCGGCCACACTATCTGTGGAATGTAGGAGAAGTGACAGTTTGTCCAGGGCATCGTAAACAATAGCATCTGCACTGAACTGAAGAGATATGGCCTGCTTGAAGTGTAGTACCGGTAAAGGTCTGTATGCAAGTGTACAGAAAATTATGAAATATTCCAAATGTTGATCTTGGAAGGAAAGTGAGTGAAATTAAGATGCAAGGGTATTATCTAGCTGTGAGTGTGACCAGTTCATGATAGGATATAGTAGATGACTTGCATGTGAATCAGTGTTAAACTTCTAGTGAAAAATGTAGGAGATATTGATGAATTGACTTGAGAAGACTATGAGAGAAGAAACCAGATTTGTATGGAAATAGGAAGGTGTGTAGGCATACACATAACAAAGACACAATGATAGGCATACAGTTAGGCGCTGAAGTTGTATCATCAGAGAATTTAAGGCCAAATGGCATTTGCCATATTTTATGAGGTATGTCAAGTGGCAATAGAAATACTGTGGGAAGGTAACATTATGAAGATTTATTCAACCAAAGTGTTGAACTTCCCGTTAGATTGATATGATTGCCAGTGTAGGTATAATAGATTGATAATTATTTTGATTCAAATGTCACATGTCCAGAGGTCAAATGTCAGGTATGAGAAACTTACATAGAATCAACCTATGATTTGGAATTTGTGGCAATGTTAATCTACAAGATGTATATGTTAAGGATATAATGAACCTCATCTGTGTTGAGAAAATTACGCTATAGTTTTCTACCTCCATCACGTTCGTGGGAACCTAATAATTGCTTCATACAATAATGCCACTATGTTATTGCAAAAAATAGCCCATTCTCTCATAAAATGAGATGTCTTAGTCCATTTCTTTGACACATAATGTGAAACATGGTCCACATTCTATTTCCTCCCGTTAATAAAAAAAGATATTAAACTTCCACGTTGGGATTTTTTTACCTCCTTCATCATCATATCACAGATTTATATATTCCAGTGTGAAAGAAAAAGAAAATGACACTGGTTGACATCATAAAGTATTTGACCCCTGTTGCCATGGGGAGGTCGCAATAAGTCCAAACAAACAATGCTCCAGGGAGGGGTGTGATGCCCACAGCCTGTAGGGCCAGGCATGTT
This sequence comes from Strongylocentrotus droebachiensis, assembly GCA_035222895.1. NCBI lineage: Eukaryota > Metazoa > Echinodermata > Echinoidea > Camarodonta > Strongylocentrotidae > Strongylocentrotus > Strongylocentrotus droebachiensis. The sequence goes on from JAVYIG010005863.1 coordinate 17,721, forward strand.
CCACTCTAGTCGTCTCTATCAGACTCTGGGATTGTTTAAAAAGTACCCTTAAAATATGATGTGTCTATTGATTTGGGCATCTCACATGTACCTTTTTGTAGATGTTGGAAATCTTTCAGGAAGTATATATATTGAGCTTTTGATTTGAATGGAAGTAAAGAAGGGTATACCGTATACATGAAGTCCTTAAACTGCATGTTGCAAAGATGGAACTCAAAGTGCCAACATCTCTGTATACCTGTATTGAGGATTTGATATTAAAATTACTTAATATTAGACATGTAACTTGCATCTGTTTGGCCTGTATCTGATGACTTGGATTTATACAGGTCCTGGCCAACTCAGTGGTAATCTTTTTCCTTGTAGAAGGAACTGAATTAAATCAGATGAAAATACTATCCTCGATTCCCCTGCATTTATTACACTATGAAGACTACTTGCAATTTCCTTCAATTTGTGCCTAAATTAATAATGCTCTTGTGAGGTGAATAGGTTGAATTTTCAAATAGTCTTGTGGTGTCAAATGGAGGGAAGAAATCATATCTGAACTGAAACAAATCGCCCAAAGTCATTCTATTTGATCATTCAAGTATTTAAAACCCTTGCTTTTCTAGGGACCCTTTTCTGCTTACCATTCCAAAGACTTTCATTTGTACTTATTATAAGTTTAATTCAATATATCATGTATTATACAAGTGTGGAGCTGTGTATTGAGGATATATGGATAGTGGAATTATTGTAATTTACTTGTTTATGACGAAAGATACTAGCAAGAAGTACAAGAATACAAAGAAATTCAAAACGTTGTACAGAAATAATCTCCTTAGTTTAAACACTTAATTCTACCCGATTGAATAACCTACGGTAGACAGTTTCCTGCAGTTTCTATGTCTAGACTACAGAAGTTTGCTCTTGTGAAAATTATACTATAGAAACACGTCTTTTGGATCAAGTTTTATTTTGACATCAACGTGAGCATGCAACATTAGTGTGTCATGTTTCTCTGACGTTAAACTGATGCAAATGTTCTGCGTTGATGGATCAGAAGTTTTACAGGATAATGACCGGTATGTTGCATTAATGTAGCTTGGAAGAGATCTGAGGGGGAGGGGGGGCGGTACGGGGCATAATGCTGTGAACACTGATGACCCGGTTTTACTTCTTCATTTAATTTTTGCAAGAAAATGTATCAAATTAATTAATGGATAATCAGAGTGAGGGGGTGATGGATTGATTATCAATTAATGTATTAACTTAGAGTAAACTGATATGAATCAAGATAAATTACTCAGTGTAATTTCATTGATATTTTTTTAGATCTTTGGAACATGAATTCCCCACTTTTTATTGCATTCACAGATTATTTCTGAATTGTGAAGAAAACAAATATATTGTTTGTTCTTGCCACTGTGCATATGTGTAACTGTAGATCTTTTAGTTTCATATTATGTATTTCAATCTTTCTTTCTTTACTTCTCAATTCAGATCTGATCAAAAGCTTTTGATCAGTCAAAATTGTTTTGAAATCCTTATAAGGGAAAAAAAGCTGAAGATTTATTATCCTTGTGAAAACTTTGCTTATGCCTACTATTTCATCTGCATAAGACATTTTCATTCTAGCACATAGAAAATGTAAAGGTTCAACCTGCAAAACATTTAGGCCAACCCAGTACAACTATCTTGAGCAGACATCTTTGTTCACAAAAGTGAGCTATATCTAGCCACATTATCACTGTGACAGATGTATGCAGAGCTACGTGACCAAGAACTTCATAGTTTTTATTATCTTCCTTTGAATTCAGTCGTCCCCCTTTCTACGATGACATACCACAGTGCGCAGAAAACAAAGAGCGGTATTATTATGCCCTTTCTGCACTGTGAAACTCTCTGAACTATGTGACTCTCTTGTGGATTCATTGAGATGATATAGGAGATAATTGTTATGAGATAAAACAAATCATGTGTCAATGAAATGGAAAGTCTTTAATGTGAGACTGTGAGGAAAGCAGTGCGTGGCAAGGAAGGTATCAAAGTTGAATGAACTTGAAGTTGGGTTTGGTCACCAGGTTTTGATAAGAAATATTAGATAGACTTGACTTGTTTCCCAAAAGAACTACCTGTATGTCATTCTTGAATATTTTGTCATGATTTAAACGTTGACATTACTACTTTTATCAGATTCTTTGTATATTTTAAAAACTTTAATACTTGTTTATTCAAGTAAACCTTAGGAAGAAAATATTTTAAATTTTTTTGATTGTTTGTTATGACTAGAATTGAAATGTGATGTGTTGGATTGTAAATAATTTCAAATTACAACAAAATGAATGTTTGCATACACTTTGGTGTTTTTCATCTATTACTTTTCATCCCTGGGATAATAACTGCTTTGCACTGGCATTTGGAGGAGATAATGAGGCCTGAAGATATCACTTTTTTCATATTATATTAGTATTAGAGTAAGTGAAATTTACTTTAGTACATAAGAAATGAACATAGTGAATAAACCTGTCGATGTAATTCATTGAGAGTTATCATAATGTTAGGCATTTCACAAATGGATAGTCAATGGATTTATTGATGTATTTGATTATCTGAATATGTCTGCCATCTGTACATGTAAGCAAAGAGTTCAGAGTCCAAAAAGTCACAGGTTTATATTACATGGACATGGACCTGCATAATAGAAGAAAACAAAACTACTTTCAGAAAAATAATAATGCATGACACATTTCCTGTTATTTCAACATCTCTTCTATAGTTCTATCAATATATGTGTAATACCAGAACAATATATATTCAGTGTCAAAGTACACTCATTAACATTCTCATTGTATGATTAATGACCTGATAATGACCTGCATTGTAGCAGAAAATGTGAATGAAAAGTATGAAACTAGGGCTCTAGAAGGTGTGCATACTACTTGATATTCAATGAATCATGTATCGGTTTGAGAGTCAAGTGTTGCTGTGTTGATACAATTACCCCATACTTATGTTTCAAGCTTGTTGATCACCGTGGTTACAAGATTCTGCTGACAGAAAGGGCATTAATTTACCACCCATTGGAATGCGGATTGGTGTACACAAGTTATTCTAGGTTTATGAGCTTGATTCGGTTACCAGTCTACTACTGTGTGCTAGTCTAGGTTTTTCAGAGCTTAATGATATCATTTTTCTTACAATTATTCAAGGAATTCTACCTTTTGTTCATTAACAGAATAATACAACTTCTCAGACACTTAAAAAACATTGTATGCTTTGCAACCATCTCTCTTTTTCCCCTCATGAATTGGGTATTTCATTCTTAAAGTTAAGGTAAAGATAGAATCACAGAGTGATAATCTTGGTTTAGAATTGAAGCCTGTAACGAACGCAAACATATCATTTAATATTCACTCTCTTCTGAGAAGGCATTGTGCCTTATGAATATAAATCAAGTATACAGTCATTTTGTTCAGTCTTGTCTACATACTACCACATACGTTAGGCATCATTGATATTCCACGGTCCGGAATACAATTTTGTTTGGTCTGTTGAGTTTCAACATGGTGCTGCCAAGTAAGGATACAGTTTTGTAATGTTTAGCGTAGTGATGTTACATTTTTGTGTATAATACATTGTATGTTTGACTGTTTATCCCTGCTTGTGTGCTTGCCTGCTTGTTTCTTTACCCATCCTTGGTTTTAGGCTAAATTCCATGGTTTATTCCTTTTTCATGAAATTTTAGGTTCTTTTTACTCAAACAGTAGTAGTGACAGATATAGGCCTACATTGTCTGCCAAGAGCCACAAGAGCTTTAGCCCAAAGTTAAGGGATATAACTTCTTGTCTCTCAGCAGACAATTTGATCATAACATTAATATTTAGGTTTTATAAATAGCGCTTATTACATCTATGATGTCTCCAGGCGCTTTACAGAATTATTGTTGTAACATGAAGATACTGAATGAGGACACTATTTGAATCAGAATCAAATTTGAGAAGACAAAAGTTTGAAGAAAGAGACAAGGACAATGATTTTGTATTGTTTCAGAAACATTGTGTCGGTAAGTGAGGCGCTAATTAGATTAGAATCATTTTAATGTAATGCTGACAAGTGCATCATTTGTAAAGAGCCAGTTGTGGTCGTGTGTTATTTTTCACTACCCTTGAAACTACTTATACCTTGTTTGTTTTTCTTAAAAGTGACACTGTAAAGAAAATGGATGAATTTCTGTGTGGAATTTGCTATTCTTTATATTTTTTTTCTTCTTCAATCTTTCTGCATCTCAGATTCTCCAATCATCCATGCCAATGACTTGATCACCAGCACTCCAGTCAAAACCAGTGTCACAGTAGATGGCAGACTGTGTAAGAACAACAGCGCCTTGGACAACTCGGAACCGACCACACCCGAATCCATGAATCTAGATGCCGCCATTGCCATCAACAGCCTACCAGCCACACCCATACCTGTCTCTCCCATCACCGACAGCAGGCCCTTCTGGGTGGTGGTTGCCATCGACTTTGGAACCACGTTCAGCGGGTACGCGTACAGCCTCACCTGCGAGCCGGAGAATGTGCACATCATGAGGAAGTGGGAGGGCGGAGATCCGGGCGTGACCAATATGAAGACCCCTACCACTTTGCTCCTGACACCGGAGGGGGAGTTCCATTCCTTCGGGTTCACTGCCAGGGATTTCTATCATGATATGGATCATAAGGAAGCCATAAGGTGGATGTACTTTGACAAGTTCAAGCTCACCTTACATGGAGACCCAGTAAGAAACCCATTTTCACTGTCATCATTAAAATATTCCTTGCCTGTTTTCAATTTTGTACTCTCTAATTTTAGCTCATTTGTTTTGTTCTTGTTGTTTTTTCCATGGGCAAGTATGATAATATATCACACTGTTTGACAAAAGATTTCCATTGTTTCATTTGCAATTTACATGCCATGCCCTCACATACACCTCAACATATTAAACAGTCAAAAAAATGATTAAAGGTATGAGTGCCTGTCTCATGTTTCCATAAATCTTGAAATGTTGAGATTCCTACGAGAGCTCTTTGACCTTAGTTTGGAGAGCTTTCAAGAAACTGCAATGAAACTATTTATGGAATGTCTCTTATGACCAGATAATGGGGGAAGAGCAAGGGCCAGAATATTATATCACAATTTTATTATCTTGGGAATAGGAGTTATGAACTTTCATTGCTCCTTGTCTATTTCCCATTTTACCCCCTCCCTCACCAGTCCCTCTCATCTTGTTATTTCTAGATGTAATTAACTAAAAATTGAAGAAAAAAAGTATAGCGGTAGTCAAAATGAGATAATGTTGGGAACCTGAATAGATATATATATATAGATCTCACTGCCTCACCTTAAAAAAGATCTCTTACATTTCTGAATGTCTGTTTACCCCCCCCCCCCCCCCCTCCCATGTCTATACCATGTTATATCCTTTTCTCACCCTCTCTCTCTTTCTTCATAAATCACTTTTCTTCTTCACTGTCAAATGATCGGAGGGATCAAGTCCCTCTCCTCTTTGTTGTATTCCATCATTCAGGGAATACAAGATGAGACGTTCAGACCAAAATTTTGATCACTGAAAATTTGAAAGTCATTTCCTCGCTGGAAATGGCACGCAAATATTCACCATTTTCCAGACTTATACATGTATTTCACATTTATATTTATAGCTTAGAAATAGAAGTTATATGTGGTCAGAAATAAGGAATCAGTTGCTTCATAATTACGTTACAGTACATTGCTTCCTGATTATGTTACAGTAGATTTTGAGACATACATGTATGGAATACTCTATCCTTCCATGGAGTACTGTTTATCACATGAGTTGAACTGATATCAAACTTTTTTGTATGGAATATATCATTGTCTACCAACCGGTCTGTTTCCAATAAATCATCTTCGTATAGGAGTAAATGTTGGGAATTGAAAAAACTGTTCCCTAGAGCTATTTGTTAACATTATTTTTGAAGTAAAAAAAGAAAAGAATTGTATAAAGCAGTTATTATTTTTCTGGATACTTGGAATGGTCACAGTAAAACAAATGATAGAATTATTGATAGGTGTGTTTCTACGTTATGCTCCAGCATTAATTGATGCGAATTCTTGATAATTATCTAGAAATCGTGGTACATCCCCTCCCCCCCCCCCCCCTCCCCCTCCACTCTTTTTTAAATTATTTTTATTGGGGCAGTACATGTAGATCATGATTTAAGAAAAAAATGGTGCACATAAAAATTTCACCATGTCATAGGGCTCAGAGCAATTTTATTCTGAGGACAACTGACCCAGTTTCTATTTGGCCAATTGGACCATAATATGGTCCAATTGGCCAAATAGAAACTGGGTCAGTTGTCCTCAGAATAAAATTGCTCTGAGCCCTATGACATGGTGAAATTTTTATGTGCACCATTTTTTTCTTAAATCATGATCTACATGTACTGCCCCAATAAAAATAATTTAAAAAAGAGTGGAGGGGGAGGGGGGGGGGGGAGGGGATGTACCACGATTTCTAGGTAATTATCAAGAATTCGCATCAATTAATGCTGGAGCATAACGTAGAAACACACCTATCAATAATTCTATCATTTGTTTTACTGTGACCATTCCAAGTATCCAGAAAAATAATAATAAAAAAACTATACAGTATATTATACTGTATAGTTTATGAAAAAATGGGGGATCGAAAGCAGGGAAGAAAGAACATGTTGGAAATTGATGCAGTTATTTATCTTGTAGTTTTTATGTATGTAAGTTCCATAAAGAGATAGCCCAATTCGCATCTTGTGAATATAGCTCTCATTTGGTGTTCATATCCAGTACTTGCATTATTATGATATGATTTAGACAATTCCATGTATGTTTGATCCTACATCATTCTATTTTGATACCAACTCCTCTTCCTAGCACAAAAAGTGCATCCTGAGCCTACATGGCATGGAGACGTGGAGAACCTGATCGCTCTCCCTAGAGGAATACTCGCCCGAGCTAAGCTTTATAGGTCGGACCTCAAACATGGAAAAATAAGCAAAGCATTCAACATGTAATTCTATTCCTTCTCCACTCAATACTGTCCGCTTGATTTAAAACCAGTGCAACAGACTACAGCACAACCAAGTTTTGACAGCATGCATATTTCAAATGGGGTGGAAAATTGTGGAGTATAAATGGCAATGGGATTTATCTTAGGCTTATAATTTTATGGAGAGATAAGAGATAAGGTCTAGTGTTTATGCTGGAGTGTTTATATTGACCTTGATTATGAATGGAGAGGTGTATTATAGCTGGATGGGGGAGGAGCCTACTCTCATAGGAATGTAGTTGTCTTTTATTGTAGATTGATATGGTGAAAATGATCAGGATTCCTTGAATACCAACCAAAATATCATTATTATCACTTTATAATGATTTTGCACATACTACATGCATACTATCACCGTTATAAACGAGATCATTTCTTTCTCAATATAATGGATATATGTGTTTTCAGAAGTAGAACTGCAGAGGGAGGCAATGCAGTGTTTGGAAGAGCATCAATGAATGAAGGGTTAGCTCCACTTACAGTAGGGTAGTTGTGTTTATATTTTGCCTGAGGGACCAACTCAGTAAGATATATTCAAGCTGTGTAGTGGCATGTGGACCTTCGTAGTAGGTCCATGGTAGTGGCAACATGGTTTACATTGCAGTTGACCATCAGTTTACTCCAGCTGATCCATTAGTTGTTAGATTTTAATGTCATCATGGAGTGACTGGTACTAAAAATGCTTCAGAGTATGATTTGATATATGGCCTACAGGCTACATGGTTATGCCATGGTGAAGGCATTCATGTAATTGGCAATTTGCCACTCATCTACACATTTATCTTGGTGGAATGTCTGGAATTTATGTTTCTTTAGTATTTCAACATAATTTGAAACATATTAACAAGCTAGGCTTACATATTTGGTTATAGGAGACCACGACATAGCAGCAAAATGAAAGTAAACATTGTAGTTTGCAGAAAGATTGAAGTGAAATATGTGATGTTTAGAATATTTCCCGCTTTATTTTAAATGTAGGGAAGTAATTCAGTTTTAATCTTATTGTTCATAATCATATGACAACCAGGCCCTAATTTATAATGGAAATTGTTTCTTTCATTGTTCCTATGTCAAATAAATGCATGTCATTGACATTGATGATAGCTGGCGTATAAAATAAAAAGACATTAGATCAGTCGCATACCTTGTAATTCATTCTACACTCGGTGCATTGTCATTAATGTTTGCAATAAATATGAAAACCAGGTGTATATTACACCAGAATTCTCCTTCTTTTAAATGTTTTATATCGGGATAAACTCTATATCATTTTCACAGTGGGCTCATTGTCTTCTCGTAGGATTTTCTAGAACAAGTTCACTATCCTAATCTAAGATTTCAAGCCAGTGCTTTTCTTGCATGTAACTTCTCCAGATACACAATATGTTGAGTGCAGTAGTTTTCATATTTTTCCTGTTATAATACTCCAAGGACGATTTGACACCAGTGAATTTGCAATGACCTCATAAATCTCTACAAATAATACTGCCCTAAAAATTCCTAAAATAGTATCATTTGGATGCTGTGATGATCTCCAGTTTCAACAGGGTTCTCACAATAGACTACGGTACTGATTTATATTTTGAGCTATAGATTTTCATTTTGATCGGATTTTGACCCATATTAACTAATGTAAAGATTTGACAGACATACATAAACACAAATATGATTGTACTAGGTAGAATAAATGTGTGAATTTTGTCCACTTGGTTCTATAAAAGTTTGATTTTAGGATGTAGTCCTTCATGCTCAGTGTGCTTGACTCTTCTGAGGGTTCAATCCTCAGATTTCAGACTGCTGAGTGGATTAGATCAAGATCCAACTTTCCCAGGACCCTTTTAATTTTGTATTTTTCCCTCTCCCCCCCCCCCCCCTCATATCTTAACCAAGGATCTAAGACAAACATATTTTTCTCCCAACCATTTCTTCATTTTAAAAAATGTTTTAAAACATATTCTCCCCACTTCTTGTATATTCCTGAACTATATGCCTGCTCCATTGTGTGTCTGACCAGGGAAAGGTGACTAGGTACCAGTGTGAGAAAGCTATATCTTTTTACCTGCCTTTGCTGAAGACCAACATTACCAATATGACAGATTCAGAAATAATACCTTGTTCTGCATTAGCAGATTTCAAGTTCTGGTAATAAATAACCCAACCCCTGAGGAAAAGTAGCATTTAATACTGGAAATGTAGACCTCTTCACTTCAGCTGAACCTGAGTGTAAATCAAACCTTGGAATTCTATCAGGGTAAAACAATGCAAAGCTCTTTATGCCATGCCTGCACCCCCTTTTTGATTCGTACCTCAAGGATTATAACAGAAAAAGAGAGAGAAAAGTATGGTTTTGAATTTCACACTAAAAGATTTGCCGTAACTGACCTTGCTCGGCCAGCACCTGGGTCAGATTTAATCCTGACAGCAATGCTTTAAGGAGAGAACAAGATTTGAAAGTCAAGAAATCCTACAAAGAATGGGGAAATCCAGGCCATGTCATGAAATCCACTGAAATGAAATTGCTGGAGCATTTGTTAATATCTTCAATAGATTCAAAGGCCTGCCATACATGTCAAACCTCTAAAAAAAAATTATGACATATTAATATTTTCCAAAGTTCATTCACAAATGCATCTGGTCAGATGGATTAACTATTGGAATACAATATAGTAAATCAGTTCTTATTTTCATTTCAGTGATCCAACTCTGTCAGAAACTTGCCACAGCTCAGGCTTCTTAAGATGAGCTTTTCAACTAATTTGATCTCGTACCATTCCATGTACTCTTTATATCTCAACATCTTGATATAGACTGATATAGACAGCTGTTTGTGTTATTTCAATGCCTGTACATTTCATCCTCATGTCATGATGCAAAACATGAATTTTAAGAACTATCTCATGGCAAGACCCTGCCGCCCCTGTCCAGTATTCAAGTACCATTGATCTGCCTATTTATCTTGTGTGCTACTGCCATGTCAATAACTTTTTTTTTTTCTCTCAATAGGAAATGAAACATGTTTACATTTTATTTGAACATTTATCTGCCATATTCGGAGCTTGAATTTCAAGATAGATCTGGGCAACTTACCATCTACCAGTCTTGAAAATCACTTGATCCTTACCATATGTGTGCAATTATCACCAGGAATATCCATAATAGTAAAGTTTGTCTGCTTCTTTGTTTGTTTGTTATGTGTTGTTGTTATTGTTTTGTGGGGGTCTGGCTCGTTTACACAAAACAAACAAAAATCCTTTTTGTGTGAAATATGTAATGAATGAAGTCTAATCTGTACAAATCATTCTTTTTACCACCATCCCCTCACAGAACTTGAATTTGAAGACAGAGATCAAGGCGGCCAACGGACAGAGCTTCCCAGCTGCTACTGTCTTTGAGCACTCCTTGCGTTTCTTCCATGACCATGCTGTAGAGGAACTATGTGATCAGTCTATGGACGGTGAGGTAGACCCTAGAGATATCAGATGGGTGCTGACCGTACCTGCTATCTGGAAACAACCAGCCAAGCAGTTCATGAGACAAGCCGCTTACAAGGTAAGTCGTACCTCAGTTCTCCACTAAACCATCTCAAAAGTGACTCCGTAATGATCAATTTTTGGCCATTTGGGGGTACTGTCATCCTTTGCTTGATCTGTCGTCAGTGTGGTATCAGGCTTGTTTATATTGATTGATTGATTATTCGAATTTATTCCATTTCATATATCAATTGATTGCACAATAAAGAACATAGTTGACAAAGTAAGTTCAAATTAATGAATTGAAACAGGAACCTACTGGAAAGCATAGCTTGTTTTCGTAGGTTCCCAAGAATAGATATAATATGAACATTATATTATGAGGGTATGATGTTCAACAAGTAATGATATTACAAATTAGTAATTATTATAAGGAGCTGAATGTAAGTTTTGACATCATGGATGCCAAGCATTCCTATTTGGGAGGAATTATTGTTTACCATACATTTTGCTTCCGAACTAATGTTTTAAACCCTACGCTCCTCAATATCTAAAAGAGTTCAATGTGCACTGCATTCCTAATTTTTTTGTGATTCCCATCTATATCTACGAGAACAAGAACTCTAGATGACCAAACGTATAAAAGGAGGAGAGACATAACGTAAACAAATAACAAGGGATAAATAGTAAAAGTCAGGCCTAAAAGTATTATCATTTCTATTTCTATAAGCTTTCCAACTTTTACCTGCTACTTGAAATGATTTTATAGGCCGGCCTAGCATCGCCATCCAGACCTGATCGGTTGCTGATAGCACTGGAGCCAGAGGCTGCGTCCATTTACATCAGAAAACTACGTCTGAGAGAGCTGGCACCAGAACACCAGTCACAGAGACAGAAGTGGCTCAGGAGTAGTACAGGCAAAATCACCAAGTCCAACTCACAGGTCTCAGAGAGCATCAGACATGGTAAGGTGATGGTGAGGTGATGATGGTGATGATGGTGATGAAGATGATGGTGGCGATGGTGATGATGATGATGATGATGGTGATGGTGATGATGATGGTGGTGGTGATAGTGAAGATGATGATGATGATGATGATGGTGGTGGTAATAGTGATGATGATGATGGTGGTGATGATGATGGTGGTGGTGGTGGTGATAGTCAGGCGCGTACGCAGGGGGGAGGTTTGGGGGGTTAAACCCCCCCCCCCCTTTGGTAATTTTTTGTGTGTAAACCCCCCCCCCCCCCATACACCCCCTAAAACCCCCCCCCCCCCTTTTTGGATTTTTTTTTTTTTATAATTATTTTAAAAAAAAAAAAAAAAAAAAAAAATTATTCCCATGGCCGACCTAAAAAAGGTGACCTTACCCCCCCCCCCCCTCCCCCCAACGGAGCAAAATGTAAAATTTCCAAATTTCGAGACCAAAAAAAAAAAAAAAAATGTCCTCTTACCCCCCCCGCCCCCCCCCCCCCCCCCCCCCCCGCTTTTTCAGCGGCTGGCTAAGTCGTTGCGAAATTTTCGGACCGATTTATAGATGTTAAACCCCCCCCCCTTGAAAAAATCCTGCGTACGCGTCTGGTGATAGTGATGGTGATGGTGATGATGATTATGATGGTGATGGTGATGATGATGATAGTGATTATGATGATCAAAATGATGAAGATGATGGTGATAATGATGGTGTTTCATGGTATCTGATGATGGTGATTATGCGGATAAGGATTATTTTGATGGTGGTGATGATGATGATGATGATGATGACAAGGAAAGATAAAAGAAGCTACCTGTAGTTATAATGTAAACACAATTTACAACCAGTCACCACCCCCATGACTATACTAGATCATGATTTATTTGACACAAATTGTAATACCATTACTATCCCTAAATCTGATAGGAACAAGTTAGACTTTCTCCTATCAGATATAAGGATAAAGTGTCTTGTACTTGGACTTTTTGTAACATATAGGCATAATAGGCATGTCCTTTGCTTATCAAACACATGTTATCATTAGGTAAACGAAAATCTGTTATTCGATGAAACAGTGTTTGGGACATTGTCTAGATTTGTAAGAGGGTTTTGGTACAATTCCACATCACTTTGAAATTCATTGAGCCTTCTTATTTCTGAGCTTTTGGTGAAATCTGGTTCAACCCTGATGAAAGTGCATTTCCCAAACCTTGAACGTGGAAATATGATAATTGTGAGATTAAGCCATCACCAAGGCCACATCATTCTTTAATATTTGAGTCTCATACTCAAAGGAGAGTATCAGCAATGACAGTGATGACAAGGAAAAAAGAGGGGAAGGAGGGGAATTGAAGGAAGTTTTATTAAAGCTTTTGTAAATCGTGTTGCACCACAGGTAATGGTATGCACGTGTATTAAAAGCTTATCAACCAAAAATATCATATTTTCAAACCATCTGTGTCTCAAAATGATACTCCCAACATTGTTAGTATTGTAGATGAACATAAGGATCATAGCTGAACACTGATACATCATGACTCATATATCTCAGAAATGAATCAGTAATACTAAAAAGGTGGAAGTGGTTTGGTTTATGAAAATTATGGTACGTGATGGTACCTAATGTGTTGATGGGGAAAGAAAAGGAAATAGAAAAAAAGTGAGAGGAAGTGAGACATACTCCTTTGAGATAAAACTGAAGAGTTGAAACCAATGCATCACTCTCTTTCATTTTTGTTTAAGTGACATGAAATACTCACTCTAAGATAAATGCCTTTCCATAATGAAAAAAAGATAACACTGTCAGATATATTATTACTTTCATACCACTTGGATTAAAGCTAAATGTGGAGTAAATTTTATCCTGTCAGTTTTTTATATCACAAACTATTCAAACTTTATAAAAATTAAAAGTGCAATGGTATTTGTTTATAATTTGCTAGCTCTATTACCAGTTCATTTTCCCCTATTACATGACCACTTTTCTATGTGGTTCACTGTACTCTGAATCATTGCATAGCATTGATATATTTTGTAATACCTTTTGTTTGTTCACATAAGCACAAACAAGCAGAGTCTGCGAAGCATGAAAACAGTAAACATGTTTTGTGTTTTTCCATCCGTAGACATCACAACTCGATATGAACATGGTTTCAAATTGGAGAAGTCCTTTGAAAGGTCAACCCTTGAAATTCTTCTCATAGTCAATGTAAATTATGATTGGTAAATTTGATATTGTGGATGGTGGTGGCAAAATTAACAAAAAGTTTTAATCTGTGGTGCAGTGGATTTTGCTATTCTTTCTTTCATTTCACTTGTTTGATAACTTCTATTCTCCACTGCTCAAATTTCAATTGCTGAGTAAACTTTTTTGTATCTTTATTTACAGTTGTTTGAATTAGGAAAAACATAGTCAAGATCTAAATGTAATACATTATTGCTGGTATATTAAAGGGGCAATGAAAAGACTACATAGTGCATTCAGCATTTCTGTTCTTTTCCATCTTTCCATCCAGAACTAAAAATTAAAAAACTATCCAAGTCATAAAAAAATCATAATAATGCCCTCTTTATTCTTGGTCCATGTGTTATATCAAAATAATGTTGCGATTGGTGGTGGGTACTATAGAGGGTGCAGGTTGTATGTATTAACTTCACACACTTCTTTCCCAATATCACATTTCCATGAAAAACACAATCATTTAACACCGTTTTCTCCATCTTCATATTACGTTTGGGTGCCGTTTGTGAAAAGTGCATGTACTGTCGGATTAAGAAATTTGCACAAACATTTCTTTGCTGAAAATTTTACCTTTGTCTTGGACTAAGCTGACAATTTAAATCTATCCATTCAACATTTTATTGTTAAAATGTTAATGTGATAAAATTATGCAGGAAATCAATGTTAAAATGCTTCAAAAAACAATTATTTGACGGTTTCGAGCATAATGGTTATCAGGTCATTGTACCAGTATATTGAAAGACAAGATATTTGTTTCAGTTTTTATGCTCAAATGGAATGCTCAAAGACAAAAAATTTAGCTGTTTATAAATACAAATTATTTTTTCTGAGAAAATATTTCACTTGGTGTTTGTTTTTATGGATTATTTTCAGGTCACACAGGTAATACTTTGGAATGATTTGTAACATTGCACATGATATATTAATGGTTCCTTGAGATGACTCACATGTATTTTGTCACTTTGTAGATTATTTCCGGCCTCTGGCTGCATTTTAGACAAAGTAATACATGCTGCAATAAGGATTAAGTGCTCAAAATTATAATAATTCTAAAATTGGATTTTGCAGTATATGTATTTAATTTAGTATAGTGTAAGATATTAGAAAAGTTAAAGCTTTTTTATTGTGATTTTTGAAGTACATTTAAAACATTAACCTATAGAGTGCTCTGGTTCCTAATGTTATGAACCAGAGCACTATAACACTGAGTTCCCATAGGACATATTTTTATTCAGATGGTCATATCTCAGCCAATACTTAATATATTCAATTGGTTTTCGACATTAGGACACTATTTTTTATGCTCTTTCGGAAAATGAAGAAAAAATGGAGAAATTCTAAAAATTAGATTTGTGATGACATCACACTTCACCATTCTATTGATATGAATCCCTTCCATGATCTGACAGGTACTCGTTACATGGTTGTAGACTGTGGAGGAGGGACCGTGGACATCACTGTGCATGAGGTAGAGGAAGGACTGGGTACCCTCAAGGAGCTTCACAAGGCTGCAGGAGGGAGGTATGGCTCAGTCAGTATCGACCAAGAGTTTGAACAACTCCTTGTGGACATCTTCAGTCAAGACTTCATTGAGGAATTCAAGGTTTGTCAAGTTCAGTTTTAAGGGCAGTCCAAGGTATATTTTATGTCTCGTTTGTTCCCGACTTCATTGATGATTTGAAAGTACCTGATGCTTGTATTACGTTGATGCCCCGTTGATGCCCCGACTATAGCTTAAATCAGACCAACTATCAGAGAATATATAATATTTATAGCAGGGCTCAACATGTAACAGGTGCCTGAGAAACATGGGCGTCCAAAATCTAGGTCCGGACCCCTAGACTTTCAAAATGTTAACATAGGACTGATGCATCTAGAAACCTTAATAGTGTGCAGCCCTGTTTGTAGTTTCGATCATGTTCAATATGGGAAACAACATGACCAAATACTGCAGACTTGTCCTTCATCAGATTTATATGCTCTGACATGTACTTCAACTTCTAACAGATATATTTTAGGGCAAGAAATATAGAACCAACTTTTAAAAAATAAAAATAATTTCTCCCACAACTTGAGTGTGAAGATAAAATGAGACACTTAAAAGTTTCTTTTGTCATGTATCAACATTTTCCATTTTTTGAGGGTCCATCCAACCACAGCATAGTTGAAGAGACAGCCAACATGAGAGAAAAATCTGTTTGCTACAGTGGACAATATTAAGTTTCTGTTGTAAATTTTCAAGCTTTGCTCAGAACATGGATTCTATCAATTTTAGACCACAGATGTTTTGAATAGATTAACAGCACGGTTTTAGAGCCAAGAAGTGTCTGAAAGAATCTTGGTCTAAGACTCCAAAGCTGAATAATACACCATTACAGAGGGCTCTACCTGTCCATACGATTTGGTTGCTTCAGTACTCATGTTTGAAGGCATTAATCTACATTTGCCACACTCGACCCAGGTGAGGTAAATGGGTACCTGGCAGGAATTAATTCCTTGAAATGCTAGAGCGCTGTAATGGCAGCTAGGCTAAAGCCCGGTAATAATTCAATAGTGCGTGTTGGAATAGAATTATCTAGATAGACGGCGCCAGGGTTGTTGATTTTTTTTATTTAAATCAGATTTTTATGATTTAAATCAGATTTTTTTTATTTTTTTCCAACGAAAAATAATGGTCACACTTAACAAGTTTTAGACTATATTTAAACTGTTTTACACCAATAATAGTGGTCAAGTAGTCTTTTGAACATTGTGTATTGTACTATTTGACACAATAATCCACTTATATACAGGTAATTTTTTTTTTTTTTTTTATTTATTTGCATTATAGAGAGGGACATTTTATGGAAGCCCAATTAATGTTATGTATTATGTATACATTTAAACTCTTGAAATTTTTATATCAGTCAGTTCAAAACATCCGAAGTGTTACTCCAATGCATGAAGTACTCAAAGAACTTGAGAATTTCCAACAAAATTTACATTATTAAAGGCCTGTTAGGGTTCCTATACTGCCCTTGAGAATTCTAGCTGGGAATATTTCCTAGAATTATCACATGGGGGATTTTAGCTAGGAATATTTCCTAGAACTATCACATGGGGGACTTCCCAACTAACAGCTGGTAATAGCTAATAAACAAAGGGTTTTGCAGCTTTTGTGATGCATGAATAAGCATCATGTCTGGAAGAAAATCAGACCCCATTTGGTACTTTTTTGAGAAACTGCCATCAAAATCTGCAACTGGATGCAGAGCAAAGTGCAAACTATGTGGTTTTGAGTTGATGGGGATTGTGAAGCGGATGAAAACACACCAAGTTGTGGACTTTGAGCACCTTTGTAGATTTTATATATTATTTTATTGAAGATTTAACAGTTTGGTGTACATACAGAGAGTTATTTATCATTACTTCGTTAGAAACTTGTTGTTTTCATCAGTTTTGCTTGTTTTACAATTTGAAAATAAAACAGTGGTGTTAAATCAGACTCCATGAGGGTGTATCATTCTTTTAAAGTATCTCTAAAGCATGTGGAACAGAAATGAAAATGATTACATTGAAAGTATCTGTTAAGAAGAAGAGAAAATAGAGAAAACTAATTTTTTTCATAAAAGTTGATTTAAATCAGTGATTTTTTTGAAAAAAATCAAGTGATTTAAATCGCGATTTAAATCATGATTTAAATCGACATGATTTAAATCAAACAACCCTGGACGGCGCTATACAAATGCCTATTATTATTATTTCAAGGCATCTTCTAATAAACTGGCATGCCTGATACTGTTCTTTCAGGTCAAGAGACCAGCAGGATGGGTGGACCTTATGATTGCTTTCGAGGCTCGCAAGCGCAACGCGAGCCCCTGGAAGAACAACCCGCTCAACGTGTCGCTGCCTTTCTCCTTCATCGACTACTACAAGAAATACACCAACGGCAAACAGATGGAAGACACTGTCAGGAAGTATAACTACAAAGATGTCACATGGTCGGCACAAGGTAGGTTTAATGCTCTTCTTCTTGCAAACAGAAATAGTCCTTTGAGAGCCAGAAGGGCATTAAGTCATATACTTCAACACAGAATTGTCTTCTAGCTGTCAAAAGATTAAATATGATCTTAATTGATTATTTAGAGAGACCTTTTCACAAAAACCAAAACAGGATGAAAACCCAGAAATGCGTTTATTCTCTTTTAGGAACACATGGGATCTCCTAAGTTATAAGTTGTGTGCTAGATAGGGAAGAGATGTTCTGGATTATTATAGAAATTGATAGGGGATAACAAAATAATTTGACTAATTACTTACCGGTATATTTTATGATCAATTTCTTGAGCAAGTGACCCCTACAAATATTTGATGAATCTTTGAACATTAAGTGCGTTTGGAAAGAGAAATCATATTGTACCCTATTTCAAAATCATTTGAGAACTTCACTAGATGGAGCAAATATTTAGTGATCCATCAATATGTCTACAGGTTGAATAAAATACAGGGTATTCTTAAAATATGCATATATTGAAATTTGATTCAAAGTTCTTTGCCTCATTTGTGTTTTGAAGGCTCTTTAAAACTTGTAAAATCAATAGCTAATTCTTTGGCCACGTATTTTCTTGATAACAAAATTTACATCATAATTTGCAAGCATTATTACACCACCTAGCCTTTGCAGATAATTAAGATTGTTTCCCCGTTAACAGTTTTATATATTTTGCTTTAAGCATGGGATTTTCTTTGCTGTTCTTTGATATGCTATTAAGCATGGTATCTATTAAACATTGTATTGAATTAATTTCATGATTGTGTGCCATGATTTGTTTTACTATTGACTTGTACACAAACATATCATTTTTACTTCTGTTCGCATAAATCTTATAATCCTATATTACAAACACTTCATATATTCCATGACATCATATATATACCATAGATGTAATATACATGCAGCCACCTACATTTCAAGATTGGCGGAAAATATAAAATAATTTATCCTCAATCTATTTTACACTGTTATCGTTTTTGCACAATGAAAACAACCAATTTCACAAGAAATGCTCATTTCCCCCCCATGACGCCGTACACTGTAGATATACATGCTCAATCACCCATTTTTCATAAATACACTGAAAGTAAAAAATAACTTGTTTGTATAAGAATATTTGTCCATCCCTACCACATCTCATTTTCATGTTCATTTCCAAATGGTAAAAAAAAGTTTTCACCATAGACAAGAAATGAAGTTCCTTTGATTCATACTCACAAATTTACATTACATCTCATATTCATAGCTTTCTCATATCATACAAGAGTAATGAATATTCTTGTTTCTCAAATAAGAAATTCTTTTTGTGATGAAAAGAAAGTTAGATCAAATCAGTATTCAACATAAGAAGAAAAAAACATGCAGAAAGATGACATCTAAGGTACATTTTAGATGTGATACCTTTACAAGTGTATGGGCACTCATTTTTACATACCTCAAAATATCATACATATTTGTATACTTGTACATCTACCTGCCATTTATCTGAGCGCATGCTGCATCATATGCATTTACATATTTTACATTTCCAGCTTCCGCACTGACCCATTAACCATGCTTTCATCCTAACATGCCACCCTCCTCTTCTCTCTCGTCTCATTGTCTTCCGCTCTTGGAGTTCCAGGTATGCTGCGGTTCACGCCAGAAGGCATGCAGCGGCTCTTCGCTTCCACCATGGAGCGGCTTATCAGCGGTGTCGACGAGGTCCTCAGCTCTCCAAGCCTGACTGGTATCTCCTACCTGTTTGTCGTGGGTGGGTTTGCTCAGTCAGCCCTCCTGCAGAGTGCCATCCGCAAGAAGTTCAGTAGCCAGCTGAGGATCATCATCCCGCGTGACCTAGGACTGTCCATCCTGAAGGGGGCCGTCTTGTTCGGCTTGGATCCATCGGCAGTTCGCGTCCGGCGCTCAAGGCTCACCTACGGCGTCGGTGTCCTCAACAAGTTCCAGCCCGGCAAGCATCCCGATGAGAAGAAGGTGACCAAGGACAACGTAGACTGGTGTAAGGACATCTTCGATACCTTTGTCCAAGCCGATGAGTCCGTGGCCGTCGGTGACAAGGTAACGCGAAGCTACACACCAGCTAAACCATCGCAACAGGCGATCATCATCAACATCTACTGCAGTGACAGGGAGAATGTGAGGTTCATCACAGATGAAGGCGTTTGCAAGTGCGGCACCCTTAGCATTGATGTGAGTGATTCACAGTATAGTGGTATGAAGGGCAGGAGAGAGCTGCAACTCACCATGCAGTATGGGGATACAGAAATCAAAGTCAGCGCTCTTGATGTCCCAACAGGGAAGTGCGTCAAGTCCAACATTGACTTCTTGAATAAGTAAAGGAGATTAAGAAATAAGTGAACTTAATAGCTATATATATTTGTATATAAATATATATTTTCTTTTGTTCATGGTGCTTCTTTAATGTTTGAATTCTATTGAGGAATAATAATGTAAAGGGCTCTCTTGGGACATACAATTCCAGTTTGTTTTGATACAGAAAGTATCCATTACGAATACTATGTTTGTATTTACTTGGTAATAGATTGATTGGAGATGGTATGATATTGGACAAACAATGAATTTACTATCATAATTATATGAAATCCATGCTGTTCTATTCTACGTAGTATTATATTTAATGCCTTAGATCAAAGTTGTGTCTAATCTCAGTGTCTTATTTCTATTAAAATGAATTAATGAATTTCTCTTCCAGATTTTATCATCTATTGGAATTCAGTATTGAATTTGGAATGTCATACCTAGCACACCCATAGGTCTTGCCATATTTAAATGTAGTGCTCCTTTTATATTCTACCAAAGTACCTATTCTGATGAAAAATAAAGTGTCTTCTTTAAAATCTTCCACCGAAACAAATAATCTGTGGTATTCCAAAGCTCATCTATGCATTCCTTTGTCTTGCCACTAAGTATTTTTTACCAACTCATGTATTAGAAACTCTCCTCAAGTTTGCCCCCAACAATTCTCCTGAAATGTCAATTCATATCATATACCATTGACTGTATGTTGTATTTATTATTTATGTATACACTTTGTACCTCAGGCACTCTTGTTATGTTTATGTTTTGAAATAAATGTAAAAATTACATATTCTTATACACAGTGGTATTGTACATGTATATCAAATTTGTTGAAGATTTGATATCTACTTATTCAAAATTTTCATTGGCAGTGTTTGACAATAGATTTGGCTAGTTTTGTTAGTATAGACAACATAATTTGTAAATAGCTTTTCCAGCATTTGTTTTCTTTTTTAACTTCCATGTTAAATTACTACGTCTTTATAAGAGTTCACACCCACAAGATAATGTTAGTTTTTTTTTTTAAGTATAAAAACTCAATAAAGTGTGAAGCCTGCTGCATCTTTAATCAATCAGCTGTAAATATCACAGTAAGTGCCTACCCTTTGTCAAAATTTGTATTTTGTAATAATGTGTACATATTTTATATATTATTGTTACACAGTATTTATAGGATAAATGAAATACATTTAGTTGAAATTGATTTGTAGCCATAGTATTAACTTGCCCGGCATTTACACTGTTGATTATGTGTATACAACTTTTTTGTCTGTTACCAAAATGATGATAAAATAGTATGATGGGTGTTTTCACTTTTCAACTCAGGTGTTGATTGATTTTTAGAATTTATCCATTTGTAGGACTTTTACAAGAAAGGGACCTTTCTATTTAAAGTACATAATCATAATTTGTTTACCCTATGCTATTGATGAACATGTTAAAAGTTTTGAAAAGTTGAAAACGTTTAGGCCATTTGCCATTCGGGAAAGGTATTCTACGCAGAAATATTTTTTCTTTAGGGAGGATATCAGACAACATCTTCATAATAATTGAAGGAACCTTTTCCTCTTGGAATAGCTACTTTCATTAGCTAAAATATGTGCCCCAGCTCTTCCTATAAGATTTGTAATCATTCTGGAGAAAGTTGTTTCAATATTTTATTCAGAAGTGAAAAAAATCCAGTGAAATTGTGTTGTACATTTGTAATTTTGTGTATTCGACCGAGGACACTTTCCTGTATATGTCTTCCCTATATTCAAATAGTTAATGCCTTCCTAATGTATCTTTATATCTGTATCTGTAAAAGCTTCAAGTTCATTAATTCAATTCGGTCATTAATACCACAGTGGTTATTTACTGGTACGTGTATTCCATGTGTAATTTGTATCTGTATTTTACATAATGTACAAGTCTGCCATTGTGCAATTTATATTTGTTGTATAAAAGTCATATATCTATTTGTTATTACTCTTTCCATTTATGGCACATGTGGGTTAGATGTCATTTTTGTACGAGTTTTAAAGGGAGGGGCCACTGTATCATCCTTTAAGCAGGACTGCACTACTTGTAGCTACTTGCGCCCTCTGTACAGCCAACAATGCCTAAGCGTAACCCGTTGATCCACCATGGTCCCCCTTTTTCTTATGTTAATTGAGAGCTAATTTGATGAGATAACAATCTGCCAGTGAGCATAACTGCAGATAGGCTTTAAACAATCCCATGCTCAGTGAAATTGGGGGGAATGGCTTATACTACTGCATGTAGCTTGGTTTATTTGAGGGGGAGGGAGAGGGGAAGTTGCTATTTATCTCTTTAAATCTAAGTTATTATATCAATTTATGAATGTATATTATTCAGTCAATTTTATGGTCTTTGTCTTTTTTAAACTTTAATTTGTTTAATGCAGTCAAAAATATGAAAGTAACTTTATAACTCACAAGTGAATTTAAAGTGAATATGATGTCTGTGCAAAGATAGACTCGTTGACAACTGAGGCTTTAGACAATGTACTTATGGTTTATATTCCTCTTTATGAATCATTTGCATTTGTTGGTTAGATTTTTTTTTTTCAAACACCATTTTGATAATGAATGTAGAATGTATGATGGTTTTATTTCACTGATCACTCAGATATCATTAATAAACTTGTAATATGTATGTAAATACTTCAGTTTACGTAATTTGTATCCATTGATGTATAGAACTTTGTATTACATATCTGTTCAAGTATAGTTTGCTTGGAATAGCATGGAAGATAATCTCATAATTTACAAGTTAATCTGTAGTAATTTTATAGTTTTAATTCAGTGCCTAATTACTTATCCTTCATATGAATTAGCCATTGTTATATATTGTATTCAATAACTTTGTATCCCTTTGTATGTTATTATTGAACTTATCTTATTATTTAGAAATCTATGTACCTCATGTTATTGTTGTATTAAAAATCCAATAAACTGTATTACTGATTCATTTATGTATAGATTTGCATCTGCATTGTTTCTTACTTCTGTGTGGTGATGTCTACAAAGCAAAATGAAAATGAACAATCTCTCTCCCTTCTTATTCTTCCTCCTCTTCTGCCTCTCTTCTGCCTCTCTTCTTCATCTTCTTCATCTCTTCCTCCTCTTCTTCCTCCTCTCTTCATCCCCTCTTCCTCCTCTTCTTCTTCCTCCTCTCTTCATCCTCTCTTCTTCATATCTTCCTCCTCTTCTTCATCTCTTCCTCCTCCTCTTCTTCCTCCTCTCTTTATCCTCTCTTCCTCCTCTTCTGCCTCTCTTCTTCATATCTTCCTCCTCTTCTTCATCTCTTCCTCCTCTTCTTCTTCCTCCTCTCTTCATCCTCTCTTCCTCCTTCTCTTCTGCCTCTCTTCTTCATATCTTCTTCATATCTTCCTCCTCTTCTTCTTCCTCCTCTCTTTATCCTCTCTTCCTCCTCTTCTGCCTCTCTTCTTCATATCTTCCTCCTCTTCTTCATCTCTTCCTCCTCTTCTTCTTCCTCTCTTCTTCATATCTTCTTCATATCTTCCTCCTCTTCTTCTTCCTCCTCTCTTCATCCTCTCTTCCTCCTTCTCTTCTGCCTCTCTTCTTCATATCTTCTTCATATCTTCCTCCTCTTCTTCTTCCTCCTCTCTTTATCCTCTCTTCCTCCTCTTCTGCCTCTCTTCTGCCTCTCTTCTTCATCTTCTTCATCTCTTCCTCCTCCTCTTCTTCCTCCTCTCTTCATCCCCTCTTCCTCCTCTTCTTCCTCCTCTCTTCATCCTCTCTTCTTCATATCTTCCTCCTCTTCTTCATCTCTTCCTCCTCCTCTTCTTCCTCCTCTCTTTATCCTCTCTTCCTCCTCTTCTGCCTCTCTTCTTCATATCTTCCTCCTCTTCTTCATCTCTTCCTCCTCCTCTTCTTCCTCCTCTCTTTATCCTCTCTTCCTCCTCTTCTGCCTCTCTTCTTCATATCTTCCTCCTCTTCTTCATCTCTTCCTCCTCTTCTTCTTCCTCCTCTCTTCATCCCCTCTTCCTCCTCTTCATATCTTCTTCATATCTTCCTCCTCTTCTTCATCTCTTCCTCCTCCTCTTCTTCCTCCTCTCTTTATCCTCTCTTCCTCCTCTTCTGCCTCTCTTCTTCATATCTTCCTCCTCTTCTTCATCTCTTCCTCCTCTTCTTCTTCCTCCTCTTCTTCTTCCTCCTCTCTTCATCCTCTCTTCCTCCTCCTCTTCTGCCTCTCTTCTTCATATCTTCTTCATATCTTCCTCCTCTTCTTCATCTCTTCCTCCTCTTCTTCTTCCTCCTCTCTTCATCCTCTCTTCCTCCTTCTCTTCTGCCTCTCTTCTTCATATCTTCCTCCTCTTCTTCATCTCTTCTTCATATCTTCCTCCTCTTCTTCATCTCTTCCTCCTCTTCTTCTTCCTCCTCTCTTCATCCTCTCTTCCTCCTCCTCTTTTGCCTCTCTTCTTCATATCTTCCTCTTCTTCTTCCTCTTCTTCTTCATCCTCTCTTCTTCATATCTTCCTCTTCTTCATCTCTTCCTCCTCTTCTATTTCTTGTCTTAATATTCTTTTTTGTCCGGATAAATGTAGATAAACAGGAATAAATCATTTTTCCTGCTCATATTCAATCAATAAACTTCCATAAATTAGGCTACAGTAAAAAAAGGTGTTACATTTTCTGAATAATACAGACTTTGCCAATCACATTTGTCATTATATATATATATAAAGATCTACTTTATTCAGTTTCTGATTATAAAATAACACAACTGTATGAAATTTCATATAAATCAGTAATAAACATTTTTTTCATCAAATAATACATTCTGTACACCAACACATAAATATTGTACAATAATTAATCTACATCGGCGCTTCTCAACCTTTTTTAACTCGAGGCCCTCTTCAGCTCCTACAAAATTTCAAGGCCCATCTTGCAACAACAACAAAAATGACAATACAACAATACAATGTAACACAAGAAAATAAAGAATGGATTATGGAGTCATGGTGGTAATTATATGTGTTTGCCACTCTAGGTTGTAATGCTACTATTACACTACTTTTCTCACAAATTTTTGAGAATTTTTTTAACGGGTAACAATTCTATTCTAGCTGTGTCATGTAAGATCAGACATATTTTTGGGGTGTTTTATTCCATTTTTTTTAAATATGTTTTTGCCGACCTTGTTGCCTACCTGACTGGGCTTTGCAGCTCACCGGTTGAGAAACGCTTATCTACATAGACATATACATGCATATCAAGGCATTACTATGCTCTTGCACAGGTTATATTTTCCTTGAGATTAATAGCTTTTCGACTCCCCTTATTAATTTTTTTCCATTGTATCTGTTTACACATTTCCCATCATTTTTCATATACTGATTGAATATTAAACTTCAAACCAACTGTAAAGTTCAAGTTGACTACAACCTTTTTCAATTGTACCCACGTCATTGGTTAGGTTAAGGTCACAAATATTCAATAACTTGATTTCAAAATGACAAAGGATTCCTCCAAAAGAACAAAGTTTGAGAACTAAATCAGCCATTACAAATATACATATCATACTACTTTTACAAGTGAATCTGTTTGTTATTTAGAATCTCAAGAACAAGCTGGGATAATATTTTTAAATGTCAATCATTGCACAATTTGTTGACAAATGTAAATTAGCTGATCTTTTTTTTCTCAATAAGTGCTCTCATATAGAGAACCTTTGGCAGTATATAAAAGAAAAACCTTCATTCCTACGATACTGTATAATATAAATTCATCTATGAATAAATAATGTATAAGTATATTCACATATTGCCTTAATGTAATCTTATCTGGATATATAAGAAAATGGTAACAGTAGCCAAAAGGTGTCATGGTGGGGGGGGGGGGGGGGGATGGGCCCCCACCTCCATTTCCTGTTGGCAAATTTTCAGTTGTTAGAACCATGACAGCAATTTATTTATTTATTCTGTTGCTTGTCATGGAAAAGAAGATCTGTGATAACCAGGCTTTACTCATTTCATTTACAAATGTGGTCTATCCACCTCCCCCACCACCATGTAGAAGTGGTCTAGCAATGCCCTTTCATATAATAACATTGTGTTGGCAATAATTCTATGCATGTGGTTTTCACCAGATTCTCATGACATTGTTTAGAATTTACTTTCCAAACAAAATTATGTATGACAAGTTCTCATTGCTACATACTCATTACTGCAGACTGACACAATTCCTGAGCTCTTACTCAAAAACACAATGGTCTGTATTCTACTAATTCAGATTAACCTTGCCATGGGTCTAAAATCATGTTTAACAAAAGGAAACTGACTATTTCATTTATCAAACACGAGTTTGAACAATAGCATTAACCAAGGGAGATCATGCTTTCTAATTTTTGTGGAATACAGGTGAAAATAATCGCCATCGAAACTAGGGATACCAAGATACTTTTAATAACATCATAAAGTACCTCATGTCTCTATGACTTGATACAATAATACCAACCTTCACACTTGTGAAGAAAAAAATGAAAAAATTATCCCAAAATAATTTATGACTTGAAATGAAGAAGATGAAGGTGAACATTACAGTATAATTAATGATGTAATTATTGATGACAAGTACTTAGTTAAAAATTTGAGGATGAAAATGAAAGTAGAAGAGTAAAACAAAATTAAATAATTATATTTCTTAAGGTTTTTGCCCAAGTTACAGTTGGTTACAGTTACAGTTACTAAATTCAGACACTACTGCACCTCCAGCTTCTGATGAAATAAATTAATTTTGAATTCTTATATTAATTTTAATTACAAGATTTCACTTTGTGCACTGTTTTATATGGCAAATGGCAGATTTTGTGCCAATAAGCCTCAATTACAAGTTTGATGAAAGTGCACTTTATCAGTTATACCATAGTACTATGCACATGGGTTCTTCTAACATGGAATGTTTGAACATTAGAAAGCGGACTTTCTCCATAATTTTGACTAACACGAGATGTTATTCACCATATTCTGATTCAACTGAGAGAATACTTTGTTTTAAGTAGTTTACTCACAAACAAACACCATACTGTGCATTGTCTTGAAACATGATCGAAGTACAAGGCGAAAATATTGGTTCAGCTCTATTCAGATATAAGTACAAATCTTCAAAAGAATAAGATATGTCATACATACATGTCGTACATCAAATCCTGCAATACTGTTCATGTTGGTTATCACTGTTTAAAAAAAATCTTGAACAAAATTTTGAATATGAGCCACTTAGCAAATATATAAAAAAATAATCTCCTTTGACTTATGTCTTAAGTTTGAATAGAGTTATGTTAAATACAGGTAGAGCCATATGGAAGAGCAGTATTTGTTATTGAAATGGTTACCCTGTAGGTAAAAAAGGATGGGGTAAATAAATCAATACAAACAATAATTATAGATAATACATGATAAATAACTCCTAATCAGTCAGTATGAACTACCAGTAATACTATTTCTAGTTGATACTAAAAGAAATTACCTTAACTTTTTTCAGTTTCAAAATACTGTACCTGTATCAAAGTTTATTCGCCTTTCCTCTTAAATTTCAGAGAGAAAAAGATGAAGTGGATAAGAAATTGACTAGAAAAGGGTGAATGAAAAAAAAAGACGTACTGTTTGGTATGCTTAATTGAGGTCCTAAATATAAAGGAGATATATATTAAGATGAAAGAAAGAAAACATTGAAAGAATACATAAAGGAAAGAGAGAGAGAAAGAGGGAGGGGTTGATATGACAGCAAAAAGATGGGCATACATTGTAGAAAAAAGAGAAACATTGAAAAAAAGGCACAGAGAAAGACAGAGAGAGAAAGAGGGAAGGGGGCGATATGAGAGCAATGGTATAGATAGGCGTACATTGTAGAAATAACAAAGAAACATACAGATATACCATGAAAACAATGACAGGAATGTAGGAAATTATAAGAGACAGGACGAGATGCAGAGGCACACATAGTGATTCAACACAATAACTGCTTTTCATCAGTCCTCATAATCTGGTATATCTTCAAAGGAGTAGCCTTTGTAGCCCTTGTAAGCATAGCAAGCCAGACGCACATGGTAGGCGCCTGGTATGAAGAGAAGGATACCCAGGATCATGATGGGCCACAGACGATCGTTGTACTTGCTGGAGATGTGACCTGAGAGGACGAGCGCTCCCACACACAGGAGGGCGGTGCCGAGGAGGAAGAGAACGGTCGCTACGGCGATGGATCTCCATGGGATCTTAACAGGACTCTTCTTGAACTGTGCAAAGGAGAGAATTATAGATATGAAAGTGAAACTTGTTTCAAGATTTTAAAATGTCTACATTGCATTACCATTTGATTTTTGTTTCATCTTTATAAGATTCAACATGCAGCATTTTTATCAATTGCTAGCATGAATGATTCAATTCCAAATTAACTGTGGCCAGTAAACGGGACAGAGGCTTGTGACATTACAGAAAAAACATATTTTTTCAAATCAGATGCAGTAAATCACATTAAGGTTAAATTAAAGTGAACCTGTAACATTGTTGAAGGTTGATGAAAAAACTGCCAAATTTTGAATGATATATGTTACTTATGGGTTTTATATTTCTTCTACTGTAATTACCTTCTAACGTACAAAAAATTCTCAAGCCACAAAGATATGATATTTATGGTTTTCTTTGTAGGCGTCAATGTGTAACTCCCTCTAACAGTAAATTCTCCCACCCGTTTTTCCATGAAAATAACACATAAAACAGGCTTTAAAAGATATTTACACTTAAATGATTGGAATGGTATATAGAGCCAATTCATTGCTGTGTGACGATTTACATTCACCTAAAATTTAACTCAATTATAATAATATAATTTTTGGGAATCGATAAGATTATTTGTATCCAATTGTTATCATTAATAATGGTCCCTTTTGCGCTCAAACTTTCAGATTATCTCTAATTGTAAATCTAGCATTGAATTCACTTCCTTAGCACCATTTTATCTGAACAATGTTACCAAGTCCCTTTAAGGCACTGATGGCATATTCTGGAGTATTTCAGTTATGCTACAACTTTACTTCAGCTTTCAAATCTATAATGTTCTTTTTATCTCATATAACAATGGGAGATGTTAGACCTCGATCTGTAGGTCTCCTGTACCTGCAAAGCAGTATAGCCATCTCCAGTAGGATTTTTCATCTTTTTGTATTTGATATCCGTCGACTCCGCTCCGTTGGCCATCCTGTGATATGTGGGCATTTCCTATCCTCTGTCAACGGTCAGTCTCGTGCTTGATCAGGAATTTCACTGGTGGATCTGTTAAAATATAACAAAGAGAAGCAAAAGTGATGACCAAATAAATGCAACACTGCCTGGACACAAAATCTATAAAAATAAGTATTGTTACCATCCATAAGATCAAAGCCAGGAAAACCATTCGTGAGGAATGATTTGACAGACATTAACAAACAATTTACACATATCAAAGAAATAAATGCAGAATGTAAACGATACATTATTTTGACACAGTTCATTCATTTTCATTATTAATGGAGAATGAAACCCAACAAGCATTAGCATATAATCTTATCCAATATTTTGAGCCAGTTTTTTAAAAAATCTTGAAAATTGAAATTACTTGTATTTGCAAGGAAAACTATATCATCTCCAAAGTTTGCAGTTTCCTTACTAGTCATTCTTCCATGGGAATTGCCATCTTGATTAAAATAGTGATGTCAGAGTAGTACAACTTGTGATATGCTAACTGACCTGTATTCTAGCTACAATGTAGGAGACTCACCTATGAAATGCAGCCATACCAGTGGTTTTGTGATAATAGACAATTTTGGTAATGCATTCAGATAAATGGATATTTTTTCAACATCACATACACATGAGAAGATATTTGATTCGGATGTTTTAAACGGTTGAGCACTTTTTTCAGACCATTGTTATGGCTACCTATGTTTGGTATGCATAAGTTGTTGCTTGGTCAGACAAAGCTCTGCCTTTATTCAAAAGAGTGACAAAGACATACCTAGAACTGTTCACAGAAATCACCTGTTCGAGATGCAGGGGTATACCGTGATAAGATGGCTGCCAATTTGCATCGGTGGCTCTGGTTGCACACTAGCCAGTCATTATGCAACACCATATCAATCCTATGCAGGTCAATGGTGGATATATGTACTATATGTACACTATTTTAATTGTGATGGCAACTCGAAATCCTACTCGTATTGTGGCATGCGCCTGTAATCCAGCTAACAGTGGAAGTTACAAACTGATTCAGCCGAGGACGCAGGTTCGAAACTGAGTCACCTCTTTCGGATGGTGACGTTTAAAGGTCGGTCGATCCCCAGACGTAAATAATCATATCTGATTGATACATTGAGAATGGCTATAAAGAAAACTGAAATTTTTGGAGAGATTGTTTTCCTTGCTAAATAATGAAATATAAGGAATTGCAAGATTTTGTTTTACTGCCTGACAAATTTGAACAAGATTATCAGCTGTTTGTTGGGTTTCAAATTTTATTTTTCTTTCAACTACAATAGTAGTACAAGTAGATCAGACATCAAGCGTATCATCATGCTTTACATGCTTAATATGATAAGTGTTGCACTACATTTTTCAAACAAATATCCATCATCACCATGCATGATCACCATCGTAAATTATATAGATCTACAGACATTTAAATCTTGACAGACTAGAAATAGAATATATTTTCTTTTCATAGTATTAATGCCTAATATTAAATGGAAGTGTGACATGTGATTTAGTCCAGAGATTAATTGTGTGTAATGTAACCTACGCTGAAATTCATTCATTTGTGTCATCACTTGATCACTGGACGCGCGTCCTACTCAGTCATAATTACAACTCATACTAGTCCATCACGATCATCTACATGTAGACTAAAACTTTTAATCTCGGATTGTGCTCAGCACCATCATTAAAATACACTCACTTTGATTAATTTTCACTGCTGCAGCTGCCTGCAGTTAGCTGCATGCACTGCGGAACCGGAAGCTGGATACGGCAGTTGTATTGCACTGGTGTTGGTGGTGGTGATAACATTAACAGCCTTAGCTTCTGGACTGGAGTACTGCCCCGAGTACTGCACTGGTGACTGATCTTGTGGTCTCGATTTATTTATTACAAGGCAGCACTGACTGAACACGTTATGACGACAAAGGGTAATACTAATAGTCAGAATAGATTCTACAAAGTTTCGATGTATAAGTCTGCATATAAACGACAAGTAGACCTACTACACAGAATCATTCAGACAGAACAACGAATCAATAGATCATGCGAATGCGTGTCGACAATTTGTACACAACGCGTACGTACGTGTTGCAGTTTGCTGTTCGTTTTGTTTATTTTCTCGCTGTGACCCATTAGTCTTCTTACAGCCTCTAAATATAAAGCCATTTATTAAAAAGTTATTATACATCTACTATGGCCTCACAGAATATTCAGAGTAATTTAATTACTTATATCTCTTATTCAAACTTTAATCGAAACATGTAGAGGAACCATCGATTCAGCGTTATAACAAATTTATCATTTCAAAATTATTTGTGATGGCTTCCTGACAAAACTATCCCAAGAGGGGATGTCCCTGATTGCAACCGAGGAACCCTGCCAACAATCAAAAAGATGTTAATGCACATTTCATCACATGCTGGAAGGACTTTGAATCATATTCCTCGTGCTATTTCCGGGGCGTTTAGAGTATTATTGAATCCTGCTATTTCACAGAGAAATAACTTCAAAATGGCTACAGAGAGTGATCAAAGATGGAACTCGGATGTGGCCGCTCTTCGTGAAGAAATCTCGAAGGCGAAACATATCGTATTCATGACTGGAGCTGGAGCCAGTGCCGAGAGCCGAGTCCCAACTTTCCGAGGAGCGGGCGGTTTCTGGAGGAAATGGCAAGCGCAGGTACGTATGTAATACCGATCCCTACAGCTGAAACGAATGCTCTGTATTAACTTGAGCTTCAGATTGCTTTATAATAGATTCTATATATAGCTAACAGAACTGTGATGCTAAGTTGATTTTTTTTTCTAGAAAAACTACGATTTAACTCACTCTAGTTTTGAAATAGAAATAGAGACTTTTATTATATCACTTTATCTTCAAACAGATTTAAGTTGGTCTAGCGATAATATCAGTGGTACAGTCTGCTCGCATGCTTTCTGTCTTTGCCTACCTGACCTGCTGACTCAGGCAGACCTCGGTTTGAGACTGAATCATCATGTCTTTCGGGTGGTGACGTTAAAGGTTGGTCCCCAGACATAAATAAATATATCTGATAGACACACGTTTTTAAAACAAAAAAAAGTCGCACACTATTAAATACTGACACAAAATTTTCTGATTGATAATAATATGTTAACATATTTTTATTTACTACAGCAACTGGCTACTACAGAGGCATTTGAGGCCAACCCTTCACTGGTTTGGGAGTTCTACCATTACAGACGGGAAGTGATGATAACTAAACATCCAAACAAGGGTCACATTGTGAGTAAGACTGTTGCTAACATGCTTTGAATCAAAGGCCCAAATTCACAAAGGAGGTTTGATTTAACCCATAGTTTAAAACCTCATTTAAAAGTCGCAAAATAAGCGTACCTTGCCTTGCAAATGAAGATTTAAACATCCTTCATGAATTCAGGACAAATACTTTATTTTGATAGCAGTCAGTGATGATTTATGAATGATGATGATGATGATGATAATGATGATGAATTGTTGATGGTATAGATGCTGCTCATGATGACGATGATGCTCATTTTGATGAGGATGATGCTCATTGTTATGATGATGATGATGATGAATTGTTGGTGGTATAGAATAGATGCTGCTCATGATGACGACGATGCTCATTTTGATGAGGATGATGATGCCTGAGATGATAATCAGGATGATGAGGAGGAGACAGAGGTGGTGGATAATGATGAATGATGATAGTGGTGATGGTGATGCTCATAATATCGGGTGATAACGTTTAAGATGACGATGATCATAATTTTAAACTATATACTTGATTATTGATCACAATTCTAAAAAGGGAGTATATTTATTTAATTGTAATTGAATTTCCCTGGAACTAGTGAATGGTATTAATAATTCCTTGCTCTTGCCTTCCAGGCTATTGCTGATTTTGAGAAGCGACTCAGTAACCAGGAACGCAAAGTTTCAGTCATCACCCAAAATATAGATGAGCTTCATCGACAAGCAGGTTCATCCAATGTCATTGAGATGCATGGTGAGAACTTTCTCGGTTATTTTTTCTACTTTCTTTTCATCCATTTTGCAATATTTTGTATTTCATGTTTCTTTGCTCAAAATTATTTGTCCAAAAACCTCTGCATATAACTTAACTTTTTTTAAATTGATTACAAAGCATGAATAATATGGATGATTATCCAAAGAACTGGGGGGCTTGTGTCTCCTTCCCCCACACAAATTGTTTGTTAAAGTGCATGATTCAGAAATGATAATTGCTAAATTGATGCGTGGTAATACAATATAAGATCTGTAATATGAATGTCAACTTCTATATATAGCCAAGAAGTTGCTGGTAACTTCTTGATATAGCAATGCATTTTCCCCTACCCCAGTTGTTCCCCGGCACATTGATTGATGGACAAGTAAACCACGTCATTTTCATATCCCCCCCCCCCCTACTGAAAAAATCCAGGTTTCACCAATGACAATGAACATGAGGTGAATTCTTTGCTATGGTACTATTTAAAAAAAATCACATTGTTTATTAAGTGCACTTTTCAACCAAACAATGAATTCTGAGTATAATTTGGCAACAGTTGATGATTTTCCTCCAAAGTGTGACATTGCAACATGGTTTGATTTCGTTTCAGGTTCCCTCTTTAAAACTCGTTGTCTGAAATGTCACCATGTTAAAGAGGATAGAAACAGTCCTATTGTGCCTGCATTGGCTGATAGAGGGTAAGTTTATCCATATGTGAAAGGCATCGTTTAACCATGTTAAATCTGAGATGCACGGCCCTACTTGTTATCGCGCTTCAAAATGATCAAGTGCCTCAAAAAAGTAAAAATCTTGTTTTGATTTCCAATCATAGGCCTAAATATCTTGATCATCAGACAGGTTATCCAGCTTGTAAAAGTCATGGGGTTCCTGACTGACCTAAAGGTTTATAATTATCATTGCAGCATGAGCTTAATCCAGGATATTTTTTTCAGAACCTGAGACAAAGTTACTGGATCCCTTTAAGAGAACATTAGACCAATTATTAAGAAAAATACAAATTTTGTGTAAATACTTAATTGTCTATCATCGTCTTCAGGGACTCTGTATATTATTCAAGTGATATCAGGACAGTACTGGTATATACAAAACAAGTGAGAATTTTATATCATGAATATGGCCTATGATTTGGTGCATTTTATCGCTCTATTTAAGTTCATGCCATTATTATAAAGGCGAGGCAAGTCACAGATATTTGCATCTTAGCATATCTTTCTGAATCATTTTTTTCTGTTCATGTTTTCTTTCAGAGAGCCTGATGTTGATGCAGATTCAACTAAGATACCTGAAGATCAGTTACCAAGGTAACTAGCTATCATTTAAGGTAGAATAGTTGATACAGTCTAACCTGCTCTTGAGACCACCTGTATAGAAAGACCACAGTTTGTGTTTCTCTTGAATATGGTTCTCATTGAAACCTTTCTAAAGGAACATATACTTAAAGACTACCTGCATATAAAGATCACTTTCCATGTTTCCCTAGTGAGCGGTCTTTATATATATAGGTTTTTCACTGTATATGGTAATCAACTGCTATTTTCACAGTAAGATATCTTCGTGAATCATTGTGTCGGTTGTTATTCAGTTATTTAATGACATGAAACATTCATGAATCTCAACCATTCACAATATTTGTAAATATTTCATGCTTGCAAAATGTTCTGGCTTTACTGTCAGAACTCTGTAAATATGATAAGCAGGGAAACTTGTGCAGTAGTCAGAAAGGTGCATTATTGTTATGGATTGGGATTTAACACTGTAAACTAGGTATGATAAGTATGTAATATCTTTTTTGTTGTGGTTGTTTCTTTGTTTATATAGATGCTCTCAATCAGGCTGTGATTCTATGGTGCGCCCTCATGTGGTCTGGTTTGGTGAATCACTAGATGGTGTCAACTTGACAGCAATCGATGAGGAACTGGATACTTGTGACATGTTCTTGGTGGTATGTGAACAATTTTGTCAAAGTTAAATGTTACTTATGGTTGTAGCCAGACGCGTACGCAGGGGGGAGGGGGGGTTCGGGGGTTGAACCCCCCCCCCCCCCCTTTGACTTTTGTTATGTGTGTGTTTTGGAGGAAACCCCACCTTCCCCCCCTTTGCGATTATTTTTATTTTTTTAATGATAATGAGTGACCCTAAAAAAAAGACCTCCCCCCCCCCCCTTTGACTTTTGTTATGTGTGTGTTTTGGAGGAAACCCCACCTTCCCCCCCTTTACGATTATTTTTTTTTTTTTAATGATAATGAGTGACCCTAAAAAAAAGACCTTACCCCCCCCCCCCCCTCCCCTCCCCACCAAAATGAAATATCGACCGGCCAAATTTTGGGAGAAAAAAAAAAAATTAATATGTCCTCCTCCTCCCCCCTAAAAAAAAGACCTCCCCCCCCCCCCTTTGACTTTTGTTATGTGTGTGTTTTGGAGGAAACCCCACCTTTTCCCCCCTTTGCGATTATTTTTTTTTTTTTTAATGATAATGAGTGACCCTAAAAAAAAGACCTTACCCCCCCCCCCCCCCCCCCCCTCCCCTCCCCACCAAAATGAAATATCGACCGGCCAAATTTTGGGAGAAAAAAAAAAATAATATGTCCTCCTCCTCCCCCCCCCCCCCCCCCCCCCCCCACTTATTCAAAAAAATCCTGCGTATGCGCCTGGTTCACTGAGTTATTGTATAATAATGGTGATTATGATGATGATGATGGTGATGATGATGATGAGGATGATAGTGATGGTGGTGTTGATGATGATGATGATGATGATGATGATGATGACAATAGTGATGATGAGATGATGATGGTGTTGATGATGATGATGATGATGATGATGATGAGGATGATGATGATGATGATGATGATGATGATGATGATGGTGATGATGATGGTGATGATGATGATGATGATGATGATGGTGATGATGATGATGATGATGGTGATGATGATGATGGTGATGGTGATGATGAGGATGATGATGATGATGATGATGATGATGATGATGATGATGATGATGCATCATGATGATGATGATGATGATGATGATGATGATGATGATGATGATGATGATGATGATGATGATGATGGTGATGATGATGATGGTGATGGTGATGATGAGGATGATGATGATGATGATGATGGTGGTGGTGGTGGTGGTGGTGATGATGATCCACTTAGCCATCCTTCTTCCTCGTATCATTATCTTTGATATTTCCTTTAGCCCCATGCAACCCCGTTCAGGTACGATGCGGTACACTTCCTAAAAATTAAAATAATGTGTGTAAATGACTGTTAGAGGCACATTTTGGGAGATAGGAAAACTTAGATGCAACAATGTCATCTACACATACTCAATGACTTGTGAACTGTAAGGTGAAACACATTAGGCTATTAATATTTCATTTCATTTTGCCACAGATTTTTTCTTCATATGCAGTTTTCTCTATTGTGTTTGACTCGGGGCTCTGGTTATTATTTGACTTTCAGGTGGGCACATCCTCAGTAGTCTACCCAGCTGCAATGTATGCACCTATGATGGCCGAGAGAAACATCACGGTTGCTGAATTCAATCCCGAGGAGACTCCTGCGACAGACATCTCCACGTAGGTCAAAGGTCATTGGGCTTAGGGCCAGGAGGGCACTAGTTCTGAAGTTGAATAGGATTATGGGGTCAACATTGGAATATTTTAAACAAAGGTTTTATTTTTGTATATAACTATACATGATCATATCCAGGAGACGATAATTAAAGGACTATAATAGACTTTACAGGCAGGTTCTTAGTCCTACTGAAGTTGACAGGGACATAGGATTATGTTAGTGGATGTGCACCATTTTTTACTCATCAGTATCTCGCTATCACATTGTCATGCATGCAAAGTTGTTGGCACATACATGTATGCTGTATATGTAGGGCGTTCAGTTATCTCGCTATATACAAAAATACATGTAGGAAATCAAGACCTTGACAAAAGTTACCTTTAATTAAAGGACTGAGGAAATAGAAACAAATCATGCAGTGAAAATCAGGTGAAAGTAAATTATTGCATGATTTATGGTAATGTAAATAAAGCAACTTAGATCCTGATTAATGGATTAGAACTTCTGATGAATACTTCTTAAAGTGCCTCAGTAACATTTTTGGATGAAATGTTACTTATTGTATTCCTTCTACTGTACTAATGCTACTAACCCTCTAACATGCAAAAAATCCTGATTTTTTTTTTTTAAACCACGAAGGTATTTATGGTTTTCTTTAAAGGCGTCACTGTGCGACACCCTCTGACAGTAAATTTTCCCAACCGTTTTTCCATGAAAATAAGACAGGCTTTTAAAAATCTGTCAACACTTAAATGTCTGGAATGGTATATATAGAACCAATTCATTGCTTTGTGACGATTGATATTCACCTAAAATGTAATTCAATTGAAATAATATAGTTGGGGGAATTAAGGAATCGATCAGATCAGTTTTTCCAATTTTTTTTCATTAATAATATGGTCTGTTTTCACTCAAACTTTCAGATTATCTTAAATTGTACATCTAGCAGCGAAGTCACTACCGTAGCACCATTGTCTCTCAGCTTAAACAATGTTACCCAGTCCCATTAAGGTCATGGAGTTGCAATCTAACTTCTCCATTTGTGTCTGGGCTATAATCTTCCTGCCTATAAATCAGTGCTATGGACGATTGTACATCTTGTTTTTCAAACTGTTACCTTTGATATTTTGTTGTTCTAGGTACCATTTCCATGGACCATCGGGTAACTTCCTCCCAGAAATCCTTGCCAGGCATCCAAGTGAACCGGCAGAATGATGGAGCAGCGCAAGAGACTGGTACCAACTCTTATACACTACGCACCAAACATGTTTTGCTGATGTTGAAAGGGTTCCATGTGGATATAGGCCTACTGTATTAAAAATATGAGCTTCAAATAATACTTCTATAAATATGTATAGCAATTTAAAGAGAAGGTTGAGTTCTGGTCAAGCGATTGTATTGTGAAAGAAATGTTGTAGAATCGATCAGAAAAGATTTATCATCTAGCATATAACTATTTATGTGTATTGCAATTAAGGTTCTGGAATCATCAAAATGCTAAGAAATTTGGCCCAGTCAGTAGAGCTTCCGCCTCACAACCGGGAGGTCGTGGGTTGCTGCTACCTTGTTTGGCGTTCAACAATAAGGGATAGAGCAATGTCGATCTGGCGCTGCTCAATGGTTGCCGGGCTCGCGATCAATTGGGCAAAAAGAATTTCCATTTTCGGTTTAACTTAATCAAATTTGGAGTGGACTTTAAAAGATTATTATTATTATTATTATTATTAAAGTTACAAGCACTGTACACAGAAAGATGTATATGGGACTAAACGAACACGTGGCGAAAAAATCTGTCCCGATTTTTATGATGTTACATGCCATATTTAGAATATTAAGGCATTTGAAGAGCAATGCTTTTCAGGGAAGTTTTATCTGATGTTCTTCCACACTTGCATAATACAGTGATAACGCTCACAAATTATTTTTCACCTCTTCCCAGAACTCAACCTTCTCTTTAAATGCATACTCATGCTTGTGAAATTGTTTCTTTCTTTGACATGAAGGAAACAATTCTATCAAGTATTCCTATCTCTACTAAAATTGCAACAGTCTAGCTAGACAAGATATGTTTTCAAATCTTCATGGGACATCTTCAAATATATCCAATATTAACTCCAATTAAAGTTCATAAAAATGAATGCTGATAATTTGTTTTTTTAACTGCAGCTTTACAGCCCTTTGTATTCAATTATTATAGAAAAATACAATATCTTTGAATAAATAAACAGGTAGTGGTATTTTTATATGGGCATATTTGTATAAATATTTTACAACACAGTTCAATGTAATGCATTTATTGATCGTTACAATTTGAAATAAACTGAATATATTTTAGTTAATTGGTGAATCACTGATACATGTACCGGTATGCACATGAAGATGTCAACTTATCATAGATAATAAGAGCATTGTTAGCATATTTCTGTATAATAAAGATTTTATGTACATGTATTAATAATTATCATGTATTGTCTTCCTAGTTGTATTTTCCTTCTCAACAGCAACTCAGTTTATGTCAGTGATAAGAAATGAGAATTTCAGTGATTTGATTGATTTATGATATTTTTAACCTAAATATGACCCCCCTTCCAAAAGTATAGATCATGAAAGCCTCCTTTAACAAATGAATCATATATTTAGAGTTATAATTTTGTTGGAACCTCCCCCCCCCCCCCTCTCTCTCTCTCTCTCGCTCTCTCTCTCTCTCCCCTCTCCCCCCCCCCTCCCCTCTCCCTCCCCCTTCTCTCAATGTACGTACATGACAATGACTTTCCAATAAAGTAATAAATTGACACAAATATTTACAAAACAATCTTTTTTATTTCAAAATCTGAAAAGAATGCAATATGTATTCTGCATTATTGATTATCAAATCATTATAATTCTACTCGTATTTGCTTAATAAATGCAATCTGGTTATATGATTGTCTACAAAACATCAAATTCCCTGTTTCAGAAATTCACACACAATCTACTTGAAAGTGACCCAACTATGAACAAGGTGAACATTATGTACAACAAATATTATTTACAATCTATTAAAAACATTAAAACAAAACAAATTGAAGGTAACGTGCAAAAATATCAAAAATTTGTACAAATCTTTAAAAGACTATTAAACATTCAAATAATTCAACAACATTCATGCAATTTCCATAATTCCAGTCTAAACAAATGTGGTAAAAATGAATTTGCACTTTTCAGATTGCATAGATGAAATGTTATATGAACATGTATACACTGAACTAAATTCTCTTAAAGCTCTGAGATTATATTACAGACACGATACAGAACGTGTATTTACATTCCTATCCTCGGTGATTAGTAAAATGCAATAAATTGTCACTAGAGAGAAAGAATGTACAACCTGCAATTCAAATACAATTATCTTCACACAATTCTGTTTTGATATTGCCTGACCATGTAATCACCATGTTTGTTTCAATTAAAATACACTGTACGTATAGAACAATGGTGACATCCCATTCAATTGCATGTTGATTTTGATACACACGAATTCAATCATTGTGATATTGGCAAAGTTGTACATACAACAGTTCCATGAAACAATGCCCAAGTCACTTTTCAGAACACAAGAACACTGATATCTGCCATACCTGGTGGCCACCAAAACAATAACAAATGTGATTTAAAGCCATATCATACTGAACTAAAAGCACTACAGCAAAACTCCCGACTGGCACCATCTCAAGTCAGCTGTAGCAGTATGGTCCTGTTTCTTGCATAGCTTCTTCAAGTACGGTTGTACATCATTTTCTGACACTACATATATGGTAATCCACTTCTGACATTGAGGGCAACAAATATATATAAGTTCAAGATCTATAAATAATTAGGTTCCACCATATGCAGAGGTGATTAGACTAAAGTACAATCTGTCTCGTCTCGTTTAAAATGTTGAATTGAATTGAATGTAACATTTCAGTGATGGATTAGGAATATAATGTCTGTATCAGTACAGCCTACTGTATTTCATCAGAGAGCATCAAGTGAATACCGTAGTTGATTAGTATACAAAAGATTTCATTTAAGTCAGAACTCTTATCTTCCTCATATGTTTTGTTAATTTGTTAAAGGTAATACAATTCAGATCCATAGGATCTATATGGAATGTATATTTGAATCATTGGGCAAGATAATCCATCCATCAGTCTTTTGGAAACCTTTAAAAGGGTGTTCACACAATGGTTAGATATGTAGGAGATATTTAGATCTGAACATGGTGAACAATTGGTAAAACCTAGCTTGGTAAGACAGAAGGTTTTCCTACTAAAAAAAAAAGATTATCAGCATAATAAATAACAACAGACAGTCAGACACATGCATGTACATACATGTATAAATTTAAAAAACATATTCCATGTATTACATATAATGGGCTAATACATATTCTTGGAAGTGCCCTAATTGTATACATGTAGGTCAGCTTTCTTTGGTTTTGGTATTAAAATTGCAAGATAAATACAATTCTTTCAAACTTTCTTCTTAATCTTTAAGAGTGGAACAATAATCAAGAGAGGTGCAAAACCAATAACAATTTTGACCTTGCGGCCACCATCCAAATAGACCTTTTTACTAATTTTCTGAACACTTCTGGAAGAAAGGTTTCCCTTTACAACTCAAAAGCTTGCCAGAGGCTTACCTGACATAGGAACCGTTAATTCATATAAAGAGGATTCCATCAATAGAAATTCCATCATGTATAGCACGTGAATTAAAGTTAGTAATCAGGGAATCTGGAGAGAGACATGAATTAAATACAACACACTCTTGAAGAATGATGTATACAGTGCGAGT
This sequence comes from Strongylocentrotus droebachiensis, assembly GCA_035222895.1. Classification (NCBI taxonomy): domain Eukaryota; kingdom Metazoa; phylum Echinodermata; class Echinoidea; order Camarodonta; family Strongylocentrotidae; genus Strongylocentrotus; species Strongylocentrotus droebachiensis. The sequence continues at coordinate 59,550 of JAVYIG010005863.1, forward strand.
CAAAAAAAAGTTTACACCTAGAAAATTGCTAATTATTTTAAAAATCATCTATGAACAGTAAATTAGTATACATATTATGAAAGAGTGTTTTATCCCTCTTTTAGTATCATTTTGTGTGGTATGTGTTCACGCTTGGATGAACAGGAGGCTCTGTTTGCGAGAGTGCAAAAATCGACTTGCGCCAAAGTTGCTTATGTGATGTTTGAATAAAACACTTGGGATTTGGGTAATAATTTGGTCTTTGCAGATCCAAATAACATCTCTAACAAATTTAATCATGCCACACATATCAAATATCAAACATCAAACGACATTTTCGCGTATGTGTGTGTGTGTGTGTGTGTGTGACTTTGCTTCTGCAAAAACCATAGCAATGCGTTTCATTCGATACATTCAATCCATTCTCTCACTCCGCTAATCTCAACACAATACATACTGTAGGCATCACTCTGGCGCAAGTCAATTTTTGCACTCTCGCAAACAATGCTTCCTGTTTATACAAGCGTGGACACATTCCACACAAAAATGATACCAAATGATTCGGGATAAAACACCCTTTCATAATATGTATACTAATCTACTGTTCATAGATGATTTTTAAAATAATTAGCAATTTTCTAGGTGTAAACTTTTTTTGACTCACACGGTATAACCATGTTATATCCTCTGTTGAGAACTGGAGAGCCATAAAGACATTAGCTAACATTAGCCACATACATTTTAAAAGACTGAATGCCCATCTGACTCTCTGCTGATGATAGTTTCAGTAGCAAATAGCTGTTACTGTTTTTGATAAGAATGTCCAAACTTTTGCGAAGAAAATTTCGAACTGCTTCATATCTTACATTATGCTACTTTTCAATTGTTGGCACTATTACATACAAGAGCTTATACCCTGCTTTTGTATGATGACACAGAGTTTGGTCTGACAACGTGGGCTCTTTGCTATATTTCATCAAAGATATAAGAAGTTGAAAGGCATTGTTTAACAATGTTTCCAGTTTTACAAATCTGAAATGCATGTTATTAGTGTCTTTGATATGGTCTTATATTGAAGCCCTAAAAAAAATTGCGCTTCAAAATGATCATGAAGTGCTTTAAAAAAGTTAAAATCTTAGAGTGACTGGTTTTACCATACTCATTTTCCCCAATAGACTGTAGTGTTATATACAAACGTTGGGAAAACAGTTTTGAAATTTCGAATTCCAATCATAAATATCTTGATAATCAAACATGCGATTGTCTTGTAAAAGTCATTGAATTCATTTCTGACCTAAAGCTTTATAATTATGATTGCAGCATGAGTTAAACCCAAGATTTTGTTCAGAATCAGAGGCAAAGTTACCCAAAACCTTTAAGGTTGCAATTCAGTCTTCAAACTTATACCTCCATCTACATTGCTTTGTTAATCTCGACTGGAGGTCATGCAAAAACCCAGCACTGGGTTACTTTAAATCTGAGAAGAATACAGACCTTAGTGTCCGAAGGCACTTTCATGAAGAGATAAAATGCATAGATCTGCCTTGATAGCCGTCAAATAGCACACTATGTATTACCATGCAGGCCAGGCCAGGCCATCCAGCATGGATAAATGAGTCTGCTCAGAGCCAGAAGAGCATTAACTCTGTGTTCAATTGTATGACTTAATGCCCTTCTCGCTCCAAACAGATCAGTTCTTTAATACTACCGGTAATAATAACACGGCTTCTCTTGACTGTTCCTGACGTAAGGCATTGATACCCTATGGTGAGTAAGGCTCTGCAGTCTGTTGCTGTCATGTAAAATGCCATCGGTCATCATAGCTGCATTATGTGTGTTATATGGCCCTGGAAATGAAAAATGAAAATAGACAATACCTAAAAATTCACGTAGATGTGAAACCAAAATACATATTTCATTTTTATTATAAATTGCCTACTAAAATAAATAAATCTCAAGAATAAATCTTGTGAAGAAGCACAAACAGAAAATATCAATTAATCAAGACACATGTGACGAGATGAAAACAAAAAGATGTAGAATAAAGAAAATGAAAAACACTTGAAAGAGAAAACAGGTAAATTGACAATACAGGCAAGGTAGAGGGAGAGAGAGAGAAAGAAAGAAAGAAAGAAAGAGAGAGAAAGAGAGAGAGAGAGAGAAAGAGAGAGAGAGAGAGAGAGAAAGGGAGAGAGAGAGAGGAAAAATCTCAAGAATGAATCTTGTGAAGAAGCACAAACAGAAGATACCAAATTAATCAAGACACATGTGTGAGATGAAAACAAAAAGTTGTACAATAAAGAAAATGAAAAATGCTTGGAAGAGAAAACAGGAAACAGACAATACAGGGAAGGTAGAGAGTGAGGGGAAGAGAGAGAGAGAGGGGGGAGAGAGAGACGGAGAGAGAGAGGGGGAGAGAGAAAGAGAAAGGGAGAGAGAGAGAGGAAAAATCTCAAGAATTAATCTTGTGAAGAAGCACAAACAGAAGATACCAAATTAATCAAGACACATGTGGTGAGATGAAAACAAAAAGTTGTAGAATAAAGAAAATGAATAATGCTTGGAAGAGAAAACAAGAAACAGACAATACAGGGAAGGTAGAGAGTGAGGGGAAGAGAGAGAGAGAGAGAGAGAGAGAGAGAGAGAGAGAGAGAGGGGGGAAGGGAGAGTGAGATGGAGAAAGAGAGAAACAAAGTGAGTGAGAAGAGAATGACAGCTGTTACTGAAATATATGAGCATGAATAACATGTATTATTCACAACATAAAAACTATCAAAACATTTCCCAAAAACAGTTCAGTCTAAAAGTGATTAATACAAATATAACAGGCGACACCACTCTTCAACTGAAATTTAAAAAAATACACAACTGAACAATCCCTCTGAATATTAACAGAGATTAACAGAGAATGGAATGGATAGGTTAATAAACATGAAGGTAATAGAATTAAATAGAACCTACAAAGTATGCTTTTACCAAGTCGGCACTAAATCACCGTCTAATCAGATCTACAATGCACAAAACAAAACAGGGTCCAGTTGACTGACATATTTTTTGCAATGGAGAACAAAACAATGTCTTCATGAAAATATATCTCATCAATATTTGACCATCTAGAGTGTACACAATGTTCTAAGATCAAACTGGTTCATCTCCCATAGAGAATAAAGAATTATATCAGATTTGAGATTCACTTCACTCCTCCTATAGATGACTCTTGAGATATTGAGATATAGTGACAAGAGAAAGCAGGAAGGAGAGACAACTTGAAAACATACCAAAGCCTCTAATTGCGAATAATCTCCGGAACAACTATAAAAAAGTATCAATAATTTTGTTTAAATCAACCAACAGTCTGACACCCATCCCATCCACAATAACCTTTCTAAAATGTGCATAAGAATAATTCTATGAATCATCATATCATGATGCAGGGCTTACAAGTGCCCCAGTCTACATGGGCCAAAAAAATACTCTGGACCCTCAGACTTCTCAAATGTAATCAAATGCCCAATGTACAGAGATGAGTGTGGACTCCCTGCTTAAACCGTTTGTATCTTCTGAATTCTTAATTATAATAAGTTAATAATATAGATATAATGACTGCTATGAGAGGAATAGTTTGTTTATAGGCTCAAGGGGATGTTGCATCCTGATATCACGAGGGGTGACAGCAAGATGCAACATCCCTGATACTTTCAGTTAGTTCAGATACTTACTGGTTCCCCTGCACTGCATCTTACACATACTCTTCTCTCTTTGGGCTGTAAAGAGAGCAAACACAAATCAAATAGGTTACTATGCTTTCAGAGCTACAGTTAACAACTAAATTATTCATACCCAGGGAAACAAATATTTAAATTAAAAAATGTCAGGGGCTACTTTTCAAGCTTGCTTGCATGAAAATAACACTCTTTAATTTGCTTTGCATTGAACTCTATGCAAATTGTTGGGGGCTATTTTATGACTTTCGAGGGCTCTTTTTGGCATATCAGGGGCTTAATCGCCCTATGCCCCTGTATTTTTTTCCCTGTTCATACCTCTTGAAAATTTGATGTTTTTGTGTTTTTCGAATTTTAAAAGGTAAATTGGTTGAATTAGGGCTTTTGTCAAATACTTTTAGATGTAATAACTGCCAATACCCTCTGTCGCCCCCCCCCCCCCAACACCCCCAGTCATAGAAATAGAAAGCCCTAAACTCACTTCAATACATGAAGAAGGTCCATCGATGGCATACTCTGCCTGCACAGTAAGCCCTGTATCCATAGAATCCTCCTCAGCATCACTCCCTGCCTGCTCGTAATTTGCTATGTAACCATAGTAACCATTGGATATCACCGGTGTAGCACTGGCGGGCTCACCGCCTCCGTTCAAATCAATCTGCTGCCCTCCTTGCTGATGGTGGAAGTTGTTGTTGTGATGATTACTTTCGGTACCATTGGCATGTCCATTTGATGTGATTGCACCGTGCAGCTGTTCCATGGAAAAATCCATATGGGCGTCAGGAAGACCTGTCTGCATACCGGTATGTGAAAGACATGGCTCATCCTTATGCTGTAGATGATGATGATGATGATGATACCCGTTAGAAGCAATGTCTGGTACACTTATCCATTCAGCAAATGGTGTAGGTTCCAAGCATCGTCGTTTCTAATTGAAAGGATTGGAAATTAATAAATACAATTGTTATCACACTTAAAGGAATGGTTGAGTAGTGGGAACCCAGAAAAACAGGGCCGTGAGCTTTAGAATCAAATTTGTTTTCATAATTAAGTTTGTTCCATTAGCAACCTCTGTTGGAAATATTTAGATAGTACATTAACCAATTTCATATTGTTGTTTTTCATACACTCCTTAGATGTGAAAAGTCTTGTCCTTTATATATTATATTTACCAACTGAAGTGATTCCTTGTTTGAAAATGACCATTTTTTTTCCCAATAATTAATTTCTATTTCATCAACACAAAGTTGACTATGTTGATACTTCTTAATGCAAACTGCCTACAAAAACATTGTTTAAAACTTTATTTTCAGCAGTAAATTCCTTACTTTTTCTGTACAGGTGACGAGGTGACCTACCGCCTGTGTATGATCATTAATGAAAAGGTTAAAAAAAAAAGTACCGTAGGCCTATGATTTTTTTTATCATAACAACTCCCCATACATGTAGCTGATGACCATTTCTGTCTACTTTCCAAATCTAATTACACTTTTGCGTCACTCGTGTCACGTCACTTCAGTTATGGCACCCAAACAAACTTGAAAACGACTTCATAGAAGTAGCATAAATATGGTTGTGACCATAATTCTCGCTACCACATATACCAATATACAATTCCATAATGCATTGCGCATTGCGCCTCCAAGACCTCTGCAATTTTACAGACACACTAACTTCCCGCAAATGCCAGCGCTTTGAGAAATCTGATGGTGGGTTGCGGGCGAGCGAGCGCCTGTGTGAAGTTATCTACCGTAATGAGGATCCGGGGCATTACGGTAGATAACTTCACACGGGCGCGCGCCCTCCCGCAACCCACCACCGGTATGCACTTGTATTGTGCAGCGGTTTGCCATGAAACCTGTGAAAAAGTCTACTAATATCAATGTTTTTCCGGAAAATACTCCAAAAATAACAAGAAAATTGACAGGAAACAGGTAATAAACATAACGATTTTTAACTCATGATCTTTATTTGGACATTTAATGAATATTTACTTAATTTGGGTATGTTTTGGTAGGGTATCTCACTATCTCCATGCCGGAGTTACGTGTCAAATTTTGGATAGGCTTCTGAACAAGCGCCCTATCTCCTTGGCCCTAGAGTAGATCTTACTTATATTGTACTATTTGTAGATCTAGACGTAAGTCCAATTTTCATTTTATTTTTAATGTGCGTGCAGTGACGGTGTTGGTGTTAAGTTTTGTCCACGCCCCCATCAATTCCAAGGCTCAAGTGCAAGCTGAATGCTGAAGAGCTAGAGTGACGTGAAGTGAACATTTACATTTTTTATTACAACAATACAAGTAACATTAACAAATGGCCATGACGACGCTTGTTCAGTAAGGTATCCAAAATATGACCCGTAACTCCGGCGTGGAGATACCCTACTAAAACATACCCAAAATGAAGTAAATATTCATTAAATGTCCAAATAAAGATCATGAGTTAAAAGTAGTTATGTTTATTACGTGTTTTGTGTCAATTTTCTTATAATTTTTGGAGTATTTTTGGGGAAAACGTTGATATTATTATACACAAGCCTTTTGTTGAGTCACAGCAGACCGGGAGCCAAATATCTATCGGCTACCGGTCCTTACATTTTTTGGAGAACCGGGAGCCGTTTTCCAGGACCAGGAGCCATTTCCAAAATTGATGAAAATATGTATTCTTTTAAATTATTTGTTAACCGTTACCTTTTATTTATACATACCGGTACGGTAGTTTAATTTTTTGTTTAAATTTTGAGCACATTAATATTAACTCACTCATTTGTAGTTGTTGTGGTTCATGTTTGAAACTATTTTCATGCCGTTAAATGTCAAAAATTGAAAAATGTTAGGAAGGGGGGGGGGGATTTAATTATTTTTATTTTAAAAAATTGTCAAGTTTTAGGCTATTAAATACTAAATAAACATGCAATGCTGGGATTATTTTGTCATTTGGAGTTGTTGTAGACCTTTTTTTTAGACAATGCAGAGCTGCCAACCAAAAAACCAAAAAATATATTATTCAGCTTGAAAAAGCATATTTTGGGGTGAAAAAACAGATTTTGCCTGGTTTATGTTTATGTTTTTTCCCCTATAAAATGCTATTGCAATCATGTTTCTTTGAATAAAAACGCGTTCAATCATTGAGAGTGGCCGACCTGTCACTTTAACAAAAAAACAAAAAAAAGATTTGTTAAATATATTTACATATTTTATCAGAAAAATCCATTATTTAAAACATCACAGAAATTTAGTCAATGAGTACGAAGGTCGCTGAATTGCGACGCAACACACAATGATGTTCTATGCCGAAGTTGCGGCACCCATTGGTGCTTAATTGCTGTCGAATCAAGGCAAGTCTGGAGTTGCAATCAACTTTGTACATAAAGTCAATGCATCAGCAGGTCCGGTGTTTGTTATTCATTTGGCTTTTTGAAGATACCATCACATTCTAGGGGCCTGCGATAGGCAAAAAAACTGGTAACAAATTCACTGATTTCTTGATTTTCAGCGCTTTTTCGGTGAAGCTGTTTCTTAAAACTGGGCTAAGCCCCTGTGAGTTTTGGAAATATGGCTCCGCATATTCCGCATTTTTGACAGCAAAATTTGGCTTTTGGGATGGATTTTTGGAAGTAACATCGAGACTTTCTTGTAATGCAGTGGACTGATTATGTCATTTGCGTGTGTATGCATGGCCTGGGGAAATGCGCACGTCTTTGAGTGCCATGAGTGGTGTACATCCCCTCTTGTGTGTGCAATGTACATGAGTGCGCGCTGTAGGAATCGCCGACAAAACTATATTTCGGGGCGATGTTAATTAGGATTTTCATTATAAAATGATTTGTTAGGGTTCATTCAGTCCACGTTTAACTCGTATCAAGTAAGTTTTTGTCACATTTGTGAACATTTAGTGCTAGACATGTGGAAGTTTCTGAAACAGAAAATGTTAATTCTCCCAGACCGGGCGCCAAAAATAAAAAATGACCGGCGCCCGGTTCTCATTTTCCCCGTTTTACCGGGCGCCAAAAGTCAGGGACCGTTGGGTAAAAATCGCCCGGCGCCCGGTTAATAAAAGGCTTGATTATGTACATTTTCTCAGGTTTCACAGCAAACCGCTGCAGAATACAAGTGCATGCTGATGGTGGGTCATGGGAGGGAGCGCGCGTGCCTGTGTGTAGTAATCTACTGTAATGTCTAAGATCCTCATTACGGTAGATAACTTCACACAGGCGCGCGCCTGCCTGCAACCCAGCATCAATGTGTACTTGTATTCTGCAGTGGTTTGCCATGAAACCTGAGAAAAAGTGTATAGACCTAGATCTAGGCCTACTTTAAATATCATTGTTTTTCATACTTTTTCCGAAAAATACTCCAAAGATAACAAGAAAATCTACACGAAACAGGTAATATAACAACTTTAACTCATGATCTTTATTTGGACATTTAATCAACATTTACTTCATTTTGGGTATGTTTTAGTAGGGTACCCGGAGTTACGGGTCATATTTTGGATACCTTACTGAGCTGAACAAGCGCCCAAATGACAACTCAAGTCAAGTCTCAAGATAACAAAGATCATCAGTAGGGGCGCTGGTCTGAGAATAAGGATCGTCTTCTTAAACGAGGATCGTCTTTGTAAACACGGACCGATGCGTCCTCAAAAATAAGGACCGTGTGCATTTTTGCAGACGTTTCATATTTCTGATCGGCACATTGGTGATGTAAAAAACGGATTCTGCAATGATTTTCTTGATGCATTTTACATTGACATTGTACAGAGACCTTCACATTATAAGCAATAAATCCTTGGGAAGACGGACAACCCATCAAAGTAGACGGTGAACTAGGGTTATTTTCCCCCGGGGAATCCATTTTTGGCATCGCCAGCGGGCCGTTCTGTAACATGAAACCCCCAGAGCGCCAATGAAAAAAAACATCCTGGAAAATGCAGACAACCCTTATTTTTGAGGACGCATTTTGTCCTTGTTTATGAGGATATCCTTGTTTATGAGGACGATCCTCATTCTCGGACCAGCGCCCCTACTGATCATGATGAAGAGACAAGACCTCATTCATTGCAATTTCGATTTTCATTTTTATTTAGGACGAACTAGTCTAGTAGAAGGCTAGAACATCATGATTACACTTACAGCTTCAGCAATGAAGACGGGAACATCTTTTCCATTACTGTTGAAATCACTTGAATTGCCGTTGGGGTAGCCAAGATCAGCCAATTCCTGGCAATCTCCACGCCGCTTGCCCCGGGGAAGTTGGTGGTTATACATGGCCATGGCCCGAGAGAGAATCCAGGGCAGGTGCTCGATTCCGGTAGAAAAACACAGCTCTCAAAACACAGCTCTCAAAACACGACGATAGTGTCAATCAAACAAATAACAGGTTATCCAAATCATGACAAATTTCAAACATGATATCAAGGTAGGTATGAGTAATTAATTTGATAATAATGAATCTATGAGGAAGCTTACGATTTGAATTTCTAACAAAGTAAGCGGCATGTTTATAAACAAATAAATGAAGATAACGAACATAAAACAAAAATCAATCATTGCCAATTTGGAGATTAAAGATAATCAGTGCTATAATCTCTTTATGATTTTCTTTCTCATGTACAAGTAGTATTAATCATGATTTATTATGTATGTAAATTGCCAAATACTGATACAAAGAATTAAAAAAAAAATATTCATGGCTTCATATTGTAAATCGAGAAACTGTCATATGTCATTTTTGTTTCAAGGAACTCACAAATTGCCAAAATTTAGTGTTGCGTCAGTTATAATTAATTAATTTAATTTCTCTCGCAGCACAAATGCTTTTGCCTTCATAATATAGCCTACTGTACTTAAAAACCCACATTCCAAGCGATCAATGGGCCTATCTGGTTTATTTTTGATATTTTGTATAACTATAGTTCTATCAAAAAAGCTGAAAACCATATTTTCAAGTCAAGTAGGCCTACTTTGATATAAGTATAATGATTGAAGTAGAAGATGCAGCTGCAGGGACCTAATCAGAATTTTGAAAGCCTGGCATGAAATTTTTCTGATATTAGTTTTTTTAATTTCCCTTGGGCTCGCTCTCATAAATGTTAAAGGTAATACAAAGTTTTGGTATGGGGTCATGAATTTGGTTCAAATGAACATGTTGGAAGCATATGCAATCCTCATTGATCGTTGTCGCGGTTGAAATCGAGTCTTAAGTTATGAAATTGTAAATAATAAACTCTTTATGTTGTATAGCTCCCTCTAAAGGTCAAGATATTAATTAACCTATAAAACAATGTTTCTTGATTAAAATCGACCGATCAGCTAATCTCGTTTGGAAATTATATATCACAACTGAGATTTTCATGATCACAGCTATCATTGTACGGCCGCAGGCGCCATTTCAAATTTATCAAAATTTACCGGGAGCACCGGTAAAGTTTTATATTCAACTTTTCTCGAAAGCAAAAGTGTTTTAGGGGCTAAATTTTCTAATGCTTATAATACATCCACAGGGGCATCCAAATATATCAAAATTGTAAAGAATCACTATCCACCCAATTTTCAAAATGTCCCAAAACTTTGTATTATCTTTAAGAATAGCAATACTTTTTTGGTCGATTATTCACATTGTATTTAAGAAAATGTATTTCCTCAGTTGAGTATCTCTCCTAACCAAGTAGTTGTAATTTACTACTTGCCCTAACATCAGACACATAGCCACGGGGGGGGGGGGCCAAATTTCCAAGATCGGTTGAACTTTTTTAGACCCCTCCCCAGGACGTCGACATGTATGTGCCCCCAAAAACATCAAACTCTGGCTACGTGCCTGCCTAACATTTCCATATTCCGGCCCCTTTTCTTCTTCAGGCTCTATATGGCCACATACACGATGAGAATGAATTTGCCCCCCCCCCTCCCCCATTTTGAAAAGGGATATTACCTGATTATGTAAAAATAGACGGAAGGGTCATTCACCAAAATAAATAGACAAGCAGACTACACAAAATAAAATCAATCATTGTCCCAAGACCACTCGTCAAATTGACAGCAAATTGTACAGCCCTCCGTAGGAAATAGGCGGTTTCTTCATAATTTTGGCGTTGTCAATTTCATGATCACACACAATTTTAACGGTCGAATGAAATGGCTTCACAAAACTGTATCTGCAGTGGAGCACTTATTTTGTAGGGGGGGGGGCAAAATAAAAGCAATAAGTATGTGTTTTTTATTTATTTTTTAGCTAAGCGGGGGGTCTTGAAGAAAAATAAGCAACAGAAAAAATCTCAAGATTTGGGCCCATCCCCCCCCCTGGGGGGTGGGGGGTTGAGAGCACTTTGGGGGGGGGGGGGGCTAATTCGTGAGAATTTTGTTGAGTTTTTTAATATTTTGTTATTGTTTTTTTTTTGTACGTGGATCCGCGCCTGCATTGGCCTACATGTTAGTTTGTATAGATTTCCAAAACACAAGAACAATAACAATAGGTAAGTATAATGTCAAGAATGAAAAGGGCATCAAAATCGCCTTGTAAAATCGCTGTTCAAAATGTTTATTTTAAGCATTCTAGAAAATAATCAATATTTAATGAACCATTTTCATTTCCACTACAGTCTAAGAAACCTCAAAGATTTGATACGACAGGTCGTTATTGTTTTGTTACAACCATCGTAAGATTTTTCCTGTCACTTGCAAAAGAATACCATGTCCATTTCGTCATACAATCTGTCGGTCCTTCGGAAAATTATGTTTTAGTATCAGTGGGCCTTCTTTTTTCCCCTATAATCTTCAATAGACCGTCATTATCGGTTTCTTGGGCTATCGGACCCGCTTCATGCCCAATTTAAAATGTCGACCTTCAAAATAAAGTTCTAGATCGTTATAGCCAATTCAGAACCAACACAAATTAAATGAAAAATAAATAAATAGGTGTCTAGTTGTCGAGCGGATATGTCACTGGACTGTGGATTACAAGGTCCGCGGTTCGAATCCCACCGCAGCACTAATGTCCTTTGGCAAGACATTAATCTACATTGCCACACTCGACCCAGGTGATGAAAAAGGCTACCTGGCAGAAATTAAATCCTTAAAATGCTAGAGCGCCGTAATGACAGCCGTGCTATAGACAGCGTAATGATTTTTGGAGTGCCATGGAGTGTCAAGTCTGACAGACGTGAGCGCTTTTACAAGAACCCTCTAATATTATTATTAAAAGGGAAAGGAAATAAGAATTCGAACAAAGAATTTGGCAAGAACAATAGGCCCTACCTTAAGTTAATGGCGGATCTTTTCCAAACAGTTGCAGACTAATCTTATAGTCGCAATAATGTGGAACTGATAATTGAAGTACCAAGGCGTTGAAGTAAAGGGTTTGCATTGTATTTTCAGACGACGAACTTTGTTTTGAATAGTTCGAGATGGGCTCTTCAAAATTTGAAGCACTCCCTTCTTGAGTTTATCACTCAAGTATCTCGAAGTATCTTCCATCCTGATGGCACTTTTAACCCCTGTGAAGCTGGTATTCACACGAGAGTACATGCAACCCCCCCCCCCCCCTTCTCCTTTTTTCCCCCTTTCTTTTCCTCTTTATGAGATCACTTGCATGGAAGAAAGATGGATGAATGATTGTCAGGTTCAAGTCTTGGCTCCTAAGAGTGATGTCTTCTTGAGATACGTCCATCCATCAATTTATAATCAAGAGCTGACCTCCTGAGGAGTGAAGAGACTGTTTAGAATACATGGCTTTTTTATTTTACTGTTTATTGTCAGCTCCACAGATACAGTAAAGGTCTTTGTTTACTTCATTATTTCAATTCTTTCAGTCATATTTTCACCTGCCTGTGCTGGCATTGCTATTTTTGTGTACAAACAAACAAATGCAGTGAAGCAATCTGTTGCCCACAGTCTATTTTCTTTGCATTTTCTCTTCTCTTCTTTTGTTTCTTTTTTTTTCCTTTTTTGTTCGTTTTTTTGTTATTTCTTTTCTTTCATTTCTTTATACTCTCTTTCTATCACGTTTTTTTTTTTGTGGGGGGGGGGGCGTCGCCTCTTCAATTTTCTCTCGACAGGCCAGGGGCACATTCTCTTATGTGCCTTCGCATCAGACCTCACTATAAAAATATATCATCCCGACCAAGTTGCAATTCTATGATATGAATTTCATCAACAATATATTTTTTTTAATTACATGCCCACTCTGACATTCGAATGAAACGAATTCTCTAGGTTCACTTCATTAGTTCTCCTTCAAAATCCTGAATAGCAACATAATTACAGGCGATCGATGGATTATTGAAGACATCATACAAGGTAACGTCTTGATACAATTACTGCAGGATTTCTACTTCTTTTCATCCATGGCTCTAGGTACATCTACTCTAAATCTGTCAAACAACATTGTGTCACATAGGTGATTTGATGATGATTGTATTCACCGTTATGTTCGACCAGTCGATCCTTGCTAATCCTTGGATTTTAAGCCGGGAAGATCATTCTGAGATCAATTATTTACGCATCTCTTGCCTGGATATCTGTATAAGCTAGGCCAACATCTTTCATTTTCCCCGCTAAAGTATTAAAAGAATAACAAATCAAGTAATGTTCGATACTCCAAAATCAACACAATAATCACGTTATTATATAGTTTCTTAGACCGGTTCCGTATGACCGACGAATCAACAACAATAAGCTAGACAAATTATATTGAATTATCGCGTCAACTACAATATAACAGATCGTAAAGACTTTCGAGAAATCAACCCAAGGGCAATTTCAATACCCTATAGCCCATAGAAATCATGTTCAGATTACGTAATTATGTAATGTTCGTGTATTTAGATAGATGATGGCCAGGGCTATTGGAATTGCCTTATTAGATTGATTTTTAACAATCTTTGCAATCATGACTATCTACAGCAAAGCAGTAGAAAATGAGTCAATGGTCCACATGCGAGTCAGGAGTAGAGCCATCTATACACAGAGTTTGGCCAACCCGATTCGAGTTGGATACAATATGGCGACTACTGCATGCTTTGTTGGACAAGCACAAAACGAAAAAATATACGCCATGCCTATTGTGACCCAGTGAAATCAAGTTGGCCGAACCCTGTGTATATAGATGGCTCTGGTCAGGAGGAGCTTGGGCGCCCTCTCTTGTTCAATTGTCTCATATTTTGATTGACAGGTCCGCAGTGTGACTCTAAGCCAATCCCATTGAAGATGTTCAATAGGCAGTACTTAGAGGCAATCTAGACACAAGAGCCTACTCGTAATCTTCACTTACCAGCACAATGGTGAAGTTGTGAGAAACCTCGACTTATCTCAAACAAAACCCCTTCGTTAAGAGGAGGTATTACTGGTAAGACTCCCCGCAGTGAGGGCCAGACCACCTATTCTGTTGGGGGTTTGTTTGTGGGACCACAGCAAGGAAAGTATTTGTGAAATGTAATAATAATCACGAAACATTCATCGGGCAATGACATGTATGTCACTGCAATCATTGTGAAAGAATGCGAAACATAACGCCCAAATCTTGGATTGTATTACTAAACACCATCATCATGTTACGGATGTCATTTTTGTTTTCGTATCCCAATATTAAATTGTAATGCAGTTATGTATTATCTATTTAATAAAGTGTTACAACAATAATTCTAATCTTTCAAAAAATAATACTGAGTGAAATTTAAAAACTAATTATTGAATTATAATGTCATTCACTTGATTATACTGCAAGTAATGGCGCGCGTGGGCAAATAACAAAATTAACTCGGTGACTCGATCAAAGATCAAAATACTGTAATAAAGGAAGGTGCTAGTTAGAACCACAGAACTCTAAAATACGTATTTTAGAGTTCTGTGGTTAGAACAGGCGAAATGTAGAAGTTTGGGTTAAGGACGAGTCAAACGAAAAAAAACGTTAAATCGATTACAAACATTTCAAATTAATCCTGAAGTTTGAAAAAGAAAAAAATATCCATGCCCGTGGCAATTCACAATTTTTAATCGCAGTTGTTGGGTATTAGCTATTAAGAAATAAAATCACAATGCGCCCACTGAAATTTATAATAATCTACAAATTAACGGTTAATACCGAAAATGATTAGGTCTTTTCTTCCCGCACTTCTCACCTCATCAGCTCCTATTGAGGTTGTCAATCACATTACACGTGTGATTCTTTTAGATTAGAAGCATAGTGCTTAATAGATGAAAGAGGATGATATAGGAGGGGGTCTATAATCTCTCGAGTATTCACCTGTAGTTTAGGGTGTGAACATCCCGCTGGGCTACCCACCACATTTACACGATCCGACGGTGCGAGGCGAACCAAGATTAGGGACCCGTTTACACTTGAAAGGTATAAACTCAATTTTCCTCTTTGTGTTTTATCTTTATTATTCACATACATTTTTTTTTGTATTTAACAAAATAATACAGCACAATTCGCTGTCCTTTCTCTTCATACTGATGTGTTTTGTGATAACTCCTTGGTCAAGACATGACTTATAAACTAAGAAGTCTAAGATCTATGCTAGACCTCGTTTTGTTTAGCGAGAATGGCATTCTATTTTATTTTTATTTTATTTTTTGCGGTCCTTCTCTACATTTCCTCGCACTTTGCTATCTTTTTCAGACTCACTTCATTATTTCATGCATGTATGAAGAGAATATTGAATTATATAAATAAGGTTTACCAAGATACAAAACAAAGGTAATGATAAAACATGGTATAAGTTCTCACTTCGAATGTGTTATGAAATGATTCATTCCTCTTCATCATGATGATAATGCGACTTCTGTTAATTCTCGCGTGTGAATTAAACGAAGACTTTGAGGGGCAAACCTCGGACATCATTCGCCCATTCGACCCGCCCAATACATACCAATTAGTGGGTATTATCCCTCTTCGTATTGTGTTAGCGATCATCACTGAAGAAACTCGAGATGAAAGGATGTCATCAAAGGTTCTTATCACCCCTACTTGGGGTGCTTTTGTGCCCCCATTGTGCGGGCATCTCAGCGTGACAGAAGAATGACAGCATCTCTATTGTTGTGGAAGTGTCATCTACTTGTGACGTCCCAATAGAGACATAAGACATAACAGCTCTCCTCCCTCTCTCTCTCTCTCTCTCTCTCTCTCTCTCTCTCTCTCTCTCTCTCTCTCTCTTTATCTCCATACACGTCGGATCATCAAGCTTTTTATTATCTTCCAATGAAGACCTTATTAACGCGTCATTCTGTTCAACGATAAGTCAAAATAAATGAAATATTGTTCAGCCCTCCAAACGCTGAATGGAGGTGTTAAGGATGTTTGAATGTGAGAAATTAAGAATAATCAGATCAAATGGAAGAAATGAATGTAATTACGAGTTCTATTGTCGATTCGTAGATGGATAAAGCTTTGTCGGTGTGTAGCTATTGTGGGGGTAACACTCAAAGAGTCCGCTTCGCATTGCAATTAAAATGTCATGAAAACGTTTATTCGACGGAACTTTGCAATCAGGGGGTATCTTGTTTTTATTGTTGTTTATGTCACATAATTTAGCTTCAGGTAGCTACCCGCAGTTAGACAGATCAATACATACTGGAATTCCTTCTTTCTTCTTTCTTCTTTAATAACATGAATGACATGTGCTCAAGCTTAAGTACTTGTATGGAATCGCTTGAAAGATTTGAGTTATATTTAGCAAAACCACAATAAACAATTAAATGTTATTGTTGATTACATTCTATTTTCGAATTAATTTCGATTTTACAGCTGAATTTGGACATCAATCAACCATCAACAAAACTACATTACAAACATGATACGACATCATTACATATAAAACGAATTAACTGAACTTTAACAGATGGATAGTATTTGGACAAAATTTCGATACAAGAACAATTATATTACTATGACAATATCGACATTATTATCAATGATTGCAATATGGGTCTCAATTTCTAAGAGTTTGGTATAGAGTTATTCCATACCATGACCCAGGCATGAAGATGTGATTGACCTTTCAAACATAATCATACCAAACTAATATTTGGGCTTATATGATTTAGCGATTACCTAAATTAATAAATGTAGATAGGTTGCAGGCTTGTTTTCACAAGGTCCTTCAGGAATCAATGACAAGTGCTATTTGATTCTAAACTCCAAGGATTTGGTGATTGAGACGGATTTTCATTCTATAACGAGATCGGTGAAGTATAAATCAAAGATCTAGGAATTACATGCCAATGATAGAGAGGGGGGAAATGTAATATTAGATATTCCGTTCGAAGAAAATAAAAACGTTGAATTAAATATTCCTTTCGAAGAAAAAGAAGATGGGCCAAATTATGCATCAACATTACCGCATGATCGATTACCTCTATTACTGTCCATTATTAATTAGGGAAACCTGAGCGGTGTGTAAGGGAGGGGGCAACCACCCAATACGAATATCTGACGATATCCCTAAATTGCTCCGATTAGGGAGGGGGCGCTTCCAATGATGAGTAATACATTACCATAACATTATTCCTAATAAGAGCTAATTCATCATTATTATTTTTATTTTGATGGGTTGGGATGGTCTCCACTTCTTTTCGTAATTTGGGAGATTCGCTAATCAAAATGACATAGTCAATGAAAATGTGATCATCAAACTCAAACGTAGAGTTGAGATGAGATGAGACTGAAGTGAAATAATCAACTTAGTTTTGATACGCGTCATCAGGAAGACATGATGCGAGGTGGAGAAAATTGTTATGAGTAGTGAGTGGCTCGGCTGCTGCAGGTATACCTCTGCATCTCCCGCTGGTCACTGGTCAGGCGACAGTCGTGATGGGAAGTGATTTTTGATGGGCGGGAAATTCTCGCTTCTTGCCCCGACCAGCAGGGTACCTGCTCGAAAATCAACGCTTGGGTTTATTATCCCATGCCAATCATTAATGAAGAAATCAAGAACTATGAACCCCTCGTGGATGATGTCAACAACAACCAGGCACAGCATGGGAGCTGAGCGAGGGACTGGCTTCCATTGTAGAATACTGGTCTCTTCCTCCTCCTCCTCCTCCTCCCCGATGACTTGTGTTCGAAGCAAAAGTTCTATAGACATGACAGGATGTTATAGAAGTTACGGCGAAGGAAACTTGACACTTATATTATATTTTTTGTCATTAATACCTTTGTGATTTTTTTTTAAATACACGAGCTAGTGAACTGATGGTGCATACTAGAATAAGAAGTATTATGAGAACATTAGAGCTAGAAGTATGCAAATCATTAAAAAAAAAATTGAGACAAAAAATCATTACTGTCATCTCTCTCTCTCTCTCTCTCTCTCTCTCTCTCTCTCTCCCTCGGTCTCTCTCTCTCTCTCTCTCTCTCTCTCTCTCTCTCTCTCTCTCTCTCTCTCTTTCTCCCCCGTCTTGAAGATGGACATGAACCCGTCAATAATGTTTTGAGGTTAAACGGTTATACCTCTCTTACAAAAACCCGTTAATAATGATAGATGTCAGGTCTTACTTGCTCGCCCAAGGGGGGTTGACTCCCGAGCCGGGCTTTTAGCCGCGTGCTGAGTGAGAACTTCAGACCAATAAAATTTCCCCCCAAGCTTCGGGGGTGTTCTGCTAATATTTTCGCATATTTGGCCTTCCCTGTGCACAGTGCATGACTGAAAGCTGACAGTACCGCCCTTGTAAAATTTGGAATTTACCACAAAAACCAAGAACACGCACTCCTTTTCACGAAGTGCTAATGAAAATGACCGATGTGGGCGTTTTCTTCTCTTCAGGTCCTTTCCACTTTGTTTATTTTTACATCCTGTTTGTCTTACTATAACTTTCCATGTAAACGAGATAAGTACATATACAATTCTCTCTCTAATTGGACCAAATACAAGGCACAAAATATTCCTTCCCAGCTACATTACGTTGAGCACTGAATTAAATCTAAGTTTAACATTAAATTCTATTTCAATAAGGAATCAGAAAATAGAGGATCAATTTGAACCTCAAAACGTGCATAATTTAAACTTTTTGATTACTGGTGTGTAAGAGCAGTATTTATACGTATGATTATGTTTAAGTTTATCCGTTTTTAGTAGAATGTGTTTTGCATAATTAATATATGACAGAGAAGGAGAAGGAAAGCGAGAGAGAGAGATGTTGACATGATGGATGTTTGGGGCATAATAATTATACAATGTATCATTATTTTATTCACAGGCTCTATAAATTAAAACGCAAATCCTCAATCAACAACAATAACAACAACATTTTCGACATCCAAATACGACTTAAACAATCCATTACTATTAAAAAAAAAAACTATATTTTATATACATAGGCCGACCGAATACCGAGGCGCTATTTCAAACGCCGGGCTGAACACGCCCAAAAGACGTCACGTGATCATGTTTCTCGAAATACGTTGAATGCTCAAAATGGCCGTGTTCCTCTTAACTGATTTCATACTTAAAACTGATTTTTACAATCTATTTTTTTTTTAAAGAGAGGTCTTTAGACTCTGACATATTTTCATATACGTTTAGTTTACCAATATTTGTTTATAGGGGAGCGACGAATGAATTTCCTGTTGCGATATCAAAAGAAGAAAAAGAAAGAAACGAGGATGCTAAAGAAGGCTTAGTTTTCCAGGTGGAAACGGTCGTCAAAAAATGTCTTCATCTGGGACTGTCACGCATCTTATCCGCTCCTAGCAGCTAGACAGTCTGACTAGATTACCTGCTTATAAACATTCATACAATGCCACATTAAAGAAACGTGAAGGTATAGTCTCGGAATCACCTGCGAAAATAGATGGAGACAAGACGGGGACTTAGCCGCGAGATGCCGACCAAGGCCGGTAATGCAGTCTTGAGCGTGGGCTATTCGTACCTGGCTTATAGGGACTAGCAGGGCCCAAGAAACATAAACAGAGGTTCGAGGCTCCCTCCCAACGCCTCATGTCGTCAGAATGATTGCAGGGACGTGAGTGGCAGGCTTTGGGAAGAGGCATCGAATATTCCTCACCCTTCTCCTCCTACCCCCCGACCGACCGATTCCACAAGCCACAAGGAACCGCTGTTCGCTTATTAAAGAGGGGGGGGTGGCAAATAATCGTCTTATTTTGTCCCTAACTTCTAATTCGTCAACCTCCAAGCCTAAATTGTGTGCTTAAAACTTTTGGTATATTTTCAGCAGAACTCCATGCTCGGTCCTGGTTCATGTGTTCATGATTGCCTACGGTGACAAATGAATGTATTGACGAGTTTCACAAATTGTAACTAGGGACATTGCCATGAATAAATCCAAACATTATCCTAATATTTCCCCTTCATCAACTCTACGAAACGTTTTCAAATTAATCGATATTCTTTTATAATCATGTATGATAGAGAGGGAAAACATTATTATAAGAAAAAAATATATAGGCCTATTATTGAGAAATATGTCGTTCAAAATTTTAAAATCATTGAAGCATAAATATGCGGTTTTATAAAAGGGTTGGAAGATGCCTCCTCCATCTGAGGAAGAAGAAAAAATAGCCAGAAAATAAATGGTTCTTTCATGCACCCCCTCCCTCGACAGCCCCGTAAGAAACTTTAAAACAATTTGCAGTGAAACCACAGGACGCAGAGCTGCCGATAATCTACCCCCGCCCCCTTTCCCCGTCCGGGAGGATTTCGCCCCCCGCATTGTGATTCTGCATGGATACACCATCCTAAATTTCCTAAGTTTGTTAAGGCAGAATTTTCCTCCGAGATCAGCTAAAGCGCATCGTTGTGTGAATGACGTGACGATACGACGTAATGCGTCAATCATGAGATCATGAGGTGATATATCGAGGAGAGAAAGTGAACTCATTATTTTAGTCCGCCATCATCAATCCTAGCAGAAGTCTTCTGATCCCACTCTCTCATTTAGCTTGACCCCTTCTCATCCTCCAAATCAGAGAGGTTTATTCCCTGGCTCACAGGCGATGTCTTATCAAAGCAAGTCTCTAACCATCTTCTTCTTTCGCACTTCTGTTATTCCAGCGGATAGCACCTAATGCGCAACTTGTCATCCATCCATCCCTCCTCTTGTTTTTCAACCCGACATCAAGCATCTCGGCCCTCAAGGCAAGACCCACCAATACAATCATGTTGGGGATTAATTCAGGACCAAATACCATCACTTCGGTGATTCCTTCTTCCAAAACAGTTTATTCAATTCACATTCTATTTTATTCCGTATTGACAGAGGGCTAAAGCTCGTAGCCCCGCTTCAAGAGCATCGTATTGTGAGATGGGTTTTTGACAACAATGTCTCGGAGCGAAGTGAAATACTTTGGTAGGGAGGCTAAATATTATCACAACTCGGTTTCTTCTTGTTTCCCATTAGCAGAGCTTGAGTGGTGCTCTGTTTTGGCAGAGATTCGAGCCTGTGCAAGGGGGCCTTCCTAAGGAGTCCCTTCGAGGAGCTGTTTATCAGACCTTAACTGACCTCCTTCCATCGCCTTATGCCCAGAAGATGTCGTCCGTAGAATTTCTCGCGTTACTTTTTCTGACATCTCCGTTATACCCCAGTCACATCGACCAAACCGACAACAGACCGATTACAGACCGACAGCAGACCGACAACACACCGACAACACACCGACAACACACCGACAACACACCGACAACACACCGACAACACACCGACATCAGACCTACAACACACCGACAACACACCGACAACAGACCGACACCAAACCGACGACAGACCGACAACAGACCGACGACAGACCGACAACAATACATTACAGCGACGGGACAATATTTTATCGGTTATCGTTTTATTTAGCAAAATCCCGACTCCAAACTGCTTTCAATTCGACCGCTTTTTGGCCATTCTCAAAAGGTATTGAATATTTTCTTCGACCCGTTGTAAGTCTGGTGTCGGTTTCGTTCGTGTGACTGAGAGATTATATTAATTGTAAACATGTTAAAACTTCATTGACATCATTAGGAAAATCATTCAACGCCAAAAAAAAAACATGATGACGACAGCAAGCTTTTTGTTTCAAATAAATAGGCTGACGCATTGTCCTTTCTATTCAAGCAATCTTCAAAGGATCCAAAGCTTTTCGGGCATGTGCCAATGTCATTAGGGACTTTTATATTTGCACGTCAACAGCTTTGACTGCAACGTGTGACGTCATTTTAAGGCACTGCGCATGCGTTTCGTCGTCTCAGTCGGCGATCGAGAATGCGTCAACCTTGATTTTCCTAAATCTAGTACATACATACATACATATTGATATTTATATAGCGCCTTTACAAGCTCAATGTACTATGCCGCGTGCGTATAAAATATACAGCTCCTCAGGTAGACAAAGGAACATCCCTTCCCTGCCATTATGTAAAAATGTGTAGAACAGGTGTCACATGCATATTCACCTGTTCTACACATTTTTATATAATAGCAGTGAAGGGATGTTCCTTTGTTGAGGATAGAATGAGGAACTGTATATTTTGTCCTCTTTCTTTGTCCGTGATATTCATAGCGTTACTTCCTGCATGCATGTATATCGTCGAGTACAATCTAAAAGATTTCTAATTGTAGTCAACATGGGCAGTTAAGTACGTTGACACGCATGATCAGTCGGCGTTCGTCGTGTTCTCGTCCACTCAATCTAAAAGTCCCTAGTATCTAACTGTTCTAGCATCGAAAAGGAAGCGGGAATTAAATTTATTTCTCCCCTATGTTTTATGTTCCCTTCATGATTTCCGATGAATTTTAGTACGAAAATGAAATCTCCAAATCGAGACAAATGGTCATCTTTTTCCTGCAAACTCAGAGATTCCTCCACACCAATGCGCACCCATCTGTCCCTGGCCCAAGATGTAAAATATTTTCATCTCTCATTAAGAATAAAGAAAGAAAGAAGTCTCTCCCCTCTTTCGATAAAACGCTTCTCGTATTACGTATCAAAATGTTTAAGAACTGCCCTATACAATATTTCATTTCGTTTATTTCCATATATAAGTTGGTGGTTTAATCATTTTTTTTCACACACAAATAATATTGATGACAGGCTTGACACTTATTTACCTTCAGCTAATGACCGTTCGTCAGTTGCACTTTATGCGCGTGAAAAGTGCAACCAAGTTTGTAGAGATGATAATAGAACGCGGGATGAATTTGTGCAAAAATTGTGACGAAAGTGAGCAGGACCCTTAGGTGTCGTCTGATCGTGGTGATGACAGGACTGTATGACGGCTTGCCGTGACTCGTTTGACCACAGCCCATTAGCGATGTGTACTCAAACGTAGTTGTCTTTTGAACCGGGGAGGTCTCTACCACTTACTAGCCCTGGTCTTGACGGGACCAGACAGATATTAACCCATCGCAAGCCAGTGAAATCCTTGTATGTAATCATTGGCATAGGAACAAGGGCATCATCGGGTTCTTAAAAGTGTGGGGGGGGGGCACTTTGCAAAGGAAGTGTCGAGAGTGTAGGAGGGGGCTGCCCCAACCCTCCCAAGTTGGACAGCGATAAGCCGATTACTGCGTTGTAGTGCAAAACATTGACCAAAATAGGGGACAAAATGCTATGATCCCATAACCCCCTCATCCTCACTTTTGAACGGGGGCACAAGTAGCCCCCTCACCCTTGCATATTAAGTTGTGGTTAAGTTATGCAGTTTGATACTTGGAACTGTCAGATATTTATACCATATTGCCTAATTTACATCTCGGGTGGCTTTAGTCCCACCCTCTCACTTTTTTGAAAAAGTTTGTTAAAGAAAAATAGAAAGAAAGAAAGGTATCACAATATGCTTATCCGACCGTAAATAAATACCTAACACCCCTCAGTTTGCTGGGCTTTCGCCCCTGGACCCTATCAGGTGCCCTAAGGCGGCCCCTGGATGCATCTCACCGTAATTAAATGCCTAAAATCCCTGAGCTTCCGAGGGCGCTGCCCCCTGGACCCCACCAAGGGCCCTATGGCGGACCCCTGGATGCTCATCTGATTGTAATTATATGCCTAAAACCCCGGAGCTTCCGAGGGCGCTGCCCCCTGGACCCCACCAAGGGCCCTAAGGCGGGCCCCTGAATACTTCTCTGACCGTAATCAATTGGTTAATTGTCATTTGGGTAGGCATTTACACAGATCTATAATTACAAAAATGATTTTAAATAGATCTGGAGATATAATTATATTACAACAGAATGTGTATGTTATTTTTGAAGGGGAAAGCGAAAGTCACATTAGATTATGAAGAAATTTTTTTAAAAAGTGCGTCAAAATCCCTCTTTAAACCATAAATTTCCCACAATTTATTGTTAACTAAAATGGCACATGACAAATAGAAAAAACAAAATTTGACTGACATGACTTGGTCGTCCTTTGATGGTTGGCATGGCAACCAGAAATTATGGATTTTTTTAATATTTCGTTAGAATTCGATTAATAGGTGTAGAGAAGGGTGAAGAAAGAATAATCTGAGCTCATCAGTGTATGTGACCGGGGTGCCCCTGGGCCCCGGGTTAATAGGGTTAAATTGTACACATTGGCACATTGGCATTAAAGGTAAAGACCAGGAATGGTCATGCGATTGCATAGTGAAAGAAACGTTGTGGAATCGATCAGAAAAGGTTGATCATCTAGCATCTAGCATCTGCAAGGTTCTGGAATCATCAAAATGATAAGAAATTTGGCCCATTCTTCGTAAAGTTACAAGCACTATACACAGAAAGATGTATACGGGACTACCCTATATCTCTCACACGACCATGAGAGAAACAAATTTACCAAATAATGAATAAGTAGGCGGTTTCCCGGCAAATTTTTTATCATCATGTATTAGTCAAAACATATTCTTTCACACAATTGGTAATGAGAGCTTCCATTTCATTTTTTGAAATTGGGGCGTTACCAATACTGGTCTTTACCTTTAATATATTTGTCGGTAATTGATGTCTAATTTTGTCGGAAATCAGTGGTCTCTACACTCCCTCTGAAATAGGTCTATAGCGACGTCCCTGGTTCATATCATCATAAATTATTATGGATCTAATATAATAACTGCGCCCATCTTCACACGTTGAATAATGGAAAACACTTAATATCTGCTAATATAGACATCTGGGTGGGAACCCTTTGTTGTATGAATGCTACCAATCTTTGGTGCGTGAACATGGGAAGAAACACTTAGCAAAAAAATGAAATCAATAAAAATGCAAGCCACATGTGTTTTTTGTAGTCGCTTTCAAATGTGAGTGCACACACGCAAAAAACTGAGGTGCTAAATGTTGGGTGCTGAGTGAGATTCTGCACTTGAAGTGCCAAAATCAGCACTTGACGGGTTAACTTTAACAAGGAAACCGAAACGTGCTGAATATTTGAGTGCAGAAAACGAGTGCTATAACAATATGCAGCACTTAACATCGAGTGCTGACTGCATAACCTGATCTGATTGGTCGGTTAGTATAATAGCTGTTACCTTGTGAATATTTGTTTTTGAATCAAATTCAGCTAAGAGATTCTTACATTCTTCATTCTCCAGGTCCATACCCAAGGCCTCAAAAGTCTGAATAACTTTGCTCCTTAAAGGTACTATGTCCCATTTGCAGGCCCAAAAAATGAAAAAGTTAAATTCCAACTGCATTTGAAAGATAATACTAATTTAGAACTTCCCTAAAAAAGGTGGGGCTTGAAAATGTCTTCAAGTGGGAAAATAACGACTATTAGTTGTCAAATCGACTTTAGGGCTATAGAGCCCAAAAGTATTATTGTACCGAATGGTCACACGTTTATGCTGCGCAAAGATTCAATCACACTCAAAAAAAAAAAGTGCTAAATTTAGCACTTAAAGATTCAATTTTAGCACTTTTTAGGAGCTCGCATAGTGACTGCACTCGAAGTGCTGAGTTAGCACTTGCACCCGGGCTACTTTGCTAGCACCCAAAGGAGCTGACTGTTGTGCTAAATTTAGCACTTAAAGATTCAATTTTAGCACTTTTTAGGAGCTCGCATAGTGACTGCACTCGAAGTGCTGAGTTAGCACTTGCACCCGGGCTACTTTGCTAGCACCCAAAGGAGCTGACTGTTGTGCACTTAAAGTGCCAAGTTT
The DNA here is from genome assembly GCA_035222895.1 of Strongylocentrotus droebachiensis. Lineage (NCBI taxonomy): Eukaryota > Metazoa > Echinodermata > Echinoidea > Camarodonta > Strongylocentrotidae > Strongylocentrotus > Strongylocentrotus droebachiensis. Next base: position 85,328 of record JAVYIG010005863.1, read on the forward strand.
TGCTCTCTTTTGGGTGCTAGCAGAATAGCCCTTGTGCAAGTGCTAACTCATGCGTTGTTTGACATGCCCCATCTACATTTGGTATGTGGTCAAGGTGGACGTCCTTCGTCATTTACCACTTTCAACTCTTACAGGAAACATTTATTAAACCAACATCCACAAGAAGAACCTGAACCTGAAGTTGTACAGGGTATGGAGGGTCTAGTTGATGCTGATTTGGGTGTTGCTGTTAGTGAAGTGCATAATCCTGCAGCAGATGATGCATTTGATGATGATGCTGATAGGATAGGCCTACTACAAGAACAAGATGGAGCAATGCATAATGACAGTACAAGACACTATGAATATGGCAGACAATGAAAGCGGACAAAATATACAGTTCCTTAGGTAGACAAAGGAACATCCCTTCACTGCTATTATGTAAAAAATGTGTAGAACAGGTGTCACATGCATATTCACCTGTTCTACACATTTTACATAATAGCAGTCAAGGGATGTTCCTTTGTCTACCTGAGGAACATTATATTTTGTCCGCTTTCATTGTCTGTCATGTTCATAGTGAGACCAGCTGCATTTTTCATTGGTTCTCTTTTATCAAACACCAACATGACCCATGCTATGACAAACAGAGTGTTATCTGCTGCAACAGCTTTGAATACTGATGTTGTTGACAGTTTAAAGGTACTATGTCCCTTTTGCAGCCAACCTCAAATTCTGTAGAACTTTGCAGGAATTATGAATATGTCATGTATGTCCTATCTGTGAAATTTAAACGTAAGCAGTGTCCTCATATTCAAATTATGCAAGGAAACCTGTTTACTTGCTAGACTTCACTGTCAGACACTATTGAGTGACTGACTGGCTTTTTTTCTTCATTGGTAATAACATACATGAAAAGAGTTGTAAAGGGTACATGAGCATTTGTCTACATCAATAACCCACTTCTTGTGATGGCCAAGATTAAACTGCACGCAAAAAACTGAGGTGCTAAATGTTGGGTGCTGAGTGAGATTCTGCACTTGAAGTGCCAAAATCAGCACTTGACGGGTTAACTTTAACAAGGAAACCGAAACGTGCTGAATATTTGAGTGCAGAAAACGAGTGCTATAACAATATGCAGCACTTAACATCGAGTGCTGACTGCATAACCTGATCTGATTGGTCGGTTAGTATAATAGCTGTTACCTTGTGAATATTTGTTTTTGAATCAAATTCAGCTAAGAGATTCTTACATTCTTCATTCTCCAGGTCCATACCCAAGGCCTCAAAAGTCTGAATAACTTTGCTCCTTAAAGGTACTATGTCCCATTTGCAGGCCCAAAAAATGAAAAAGTTAAATTCCAACTGCATTTGAAAGATAATACTAATTTAGAACTTCCCTAAAAAAGGTGGGGCTTGAAAATGTCTTCAAGTGGGAAAATAGCGACTATTAGTTGTCAAATCGACTTTAGGGCTATAGAGCCCAAAAGTAATAGTCTTGATTTTCAGACAATTGTACCGAATGGTCATAAGTTTTATGCTGCGCAAAGATTCAATCCGTTTAATCTTGGCCATCACAAGAAGTGGGTTATTGATGTAGACAAATGCTCATGTACCCTTTACAACTCTTTTCATGTATGTTATTACCAAAGAAGAAAAAAGGCCAGTCAGTCACTCAATAGTGTCTGACAGTGAAGTCTAGCAAGTAAACGGGTTTCCTTGCATAATTTGAATATGAGGACACTGCTAACGTTTAAATTTCACAGATAGGACATACATGACACAGATAGGACATACATGACATATTCATAATTCCTGCAAAGTTCTACAGAATTTGAGGTTGGCTGCAAAAGGGACATAGTACCTTTAAACTGTCAACAACATCAGTATTCAAAGCTGTTGCAGCAGATAACACTCTGTTTGTCATAGCATGGGTCATGTTGGTGTTTGATAAAAGAGAACCAATGAAAAATGCAGCTGGTCTCACTATGAACATGACAGACAATGAAAGCGGACAAAATATAATGTTCCTCAGGTAGACAAAGGAACATCCCTTGACTGCTATTATGTAAAATGTGTAGAACAGGTGAATATGCATGTGACACCTGTTCTACACATTTTTTACATAATAGCAGTGAAGGGATGTTCCTTTGTCTACCTAAGGAACTGTATATTTTGTCCGCTTTCATTGTCTGCCATATTCATAGTGTCTTGTACTGTCATTATGCATTGCTCCATCTTGTTCTTGTAGTAGGCCTATCCTATCAGCATCATCATCAAATGCATCATCTGCTGCAGGATTATGCACTTCACTAACAGCAACACCCAAATCAGCATCAACTAGACCCTCCATACCCTGTACAACTTCAGGTTCAGGTTCTTCTTGTGGATGTTGGTTTAATAAATGTTTCCTGTAAGAGTTGAAAGTGGTAAATGACGAAGGACGTCCACCTTGACCACATACCAAATGTAGATGGGGCATGTCAAACAACGCATGAGTTAGCACTTGCACAAGGGCTATTCTGCTAGCACCCAAAAGAGAGCAAAACTTGGCACTTTAAGTGCACAACAGTCAGCTCCTTTGGGTGCTAGCAAAGTAGCCCGGGTGCAAGTGCTAACTCAGCACTTCGAGTGCAGTCACTATGCGAGCTCCTAAAAAGTGCTAAAATTGAATCTTTAAGTGCTAAATTTAGCACAACAGTCAGCTCCTTTGGGTGCTAGCAAAGTAGCCCGGGTGCAAGTGCTAACTCAGCACTTCGAGTGCAGTCACTATGCGAGCTCCTAAAAAGTGCTAAAATTGAATCTTTAAGTGCTAAATTTAGCACTTTTTTTTTTGAGTGCATATTTGCTCGCCTCCACATCTAATCGAAATTTCTTCTCGACATTGCACTTTAATAGCGAAAAAAACACACCAAAATAAAAAGTTTAAAAACGTTATTACCTTTTCCATCAAGACTCAAGGAAAAATGATAGATTCGTACACTCAAAAAAAAAAAGTGCTAAATTTAGCACTTAAAGATTCAATTTTAGCACTTTTTAGGAGCTCGCATAGTTATTCAGACTTTTGAGGCCTTGGGTATTGACCTGGAGAATGAAGAATGTAAGAATCTCTTAGCTGAATTTGATTCAAAAACAAATATTCACAAGGTAACAGCTATTATACTAACCGACCAATCAGATCAGGTTATGCAGTCAGCACTCGATGTTAAGTGCTGCATATTGTTATAGCACTCGTTTTCTGCACTCAAATATTCAGCACGTTTCGGTTTCCTTGTTAAAGTTAACCCGTCAAGTGCTGATTTTGGCACTTCAAGTGCAGAATCTCACTCAGCACCCAACATTTAGCACCTCAGTTTTTTGCGTGTATAATGATCTAGAAAATGAAATTATAGATTAACAGTGTGGGGACGGGGGGGGGGGGGGTCAAAATGCCCCTCAGTCAGAGAGTCCTTTCTGAGGGTTTGCGTCATATCACCATTATAGAACTAATATAATAACCGCGCCCATCTTCACACGTTGAATATTGGAAAACACTTAATACCCGACAATATAGACATCTGGATGGGAACTCATTGTTGTTTGAAGGCTAGCAATCTTTTGTGCGTGAACATGGGAAGAAACACATAGCAAGATAATACAAATAACAAAAAAGCAAACCATATGCACGTTTTTTTTATTTTCGCGTACAAAATTGAGTACACATATATATTTTGTTCGTGTCCACATTTCAATCAAAATTTCTTCTCGACATTGCACTTTCGTAGCAAAAACATAAGCCAAAATGACAAGTTTAAAGGCATTATTAGTCTTTTCCATCAAGACTCAAGGAAAACGATAGATGCGTGCAAAATGATTCTGACAGTGTTTCAGTATTATCGTAATTATTATCAACGCCGATCAGTCGATCACACATAATATAGTACATGGGTCCCCGGTCTTCGATCTTCGTTTCCAAAACACACTGTGGTATTTTGGAAAACGGAGATCGAAGACCAGGGATCGTCTCCCTGTCGCACGTACGTGCGTGCACATGGTCCCCGGTCTTCGGTCTTCAGTCTTCGTTTTCCAAACACCCGTAACTATACTGGATAACTCGATAATAAGGCCTTTGACACAAGTTTTTTGGGAGATCTTACAAAGATCAGAGAAGTTATTGTGAATATAAAAAAATATTATGACGATAAAATGAGATTTGTAAAAGGTAAAATAGTGCTCAAAAATAATATATCCAATAAGTCTGTTTTCAATATTCACTGGATTGCCTAGTAACTTGAAATCGAAAGACATCCACCCACATGAAAAATAAATATACCCGTCTCATCCTTAGCCTTTTACCTGAAAGTTTTGACGACTTGAAATTAGGAGAAATTATTGCTCGTATGTCACAGGGCCACCCCCGAAGAAAAAAGGGGGTGTCTAATTGTTTACGTTCGACTTTCGAGCCACTTTTCTCGAGATCAAATTATGGCGGTTCTTCACCGAACAGACGATAAAGTTTGTTAGTTCGGGCGAACCAATATACCAAGTGCCTATAAATCATATTTATGAAGATGAAACAATGTGGAACCAGGAGAGTGAGTCAAGAAACTTTACAAACTTTTATGTCTCGACTCGTTCTAGCATAAAGCAAAATCATGAGCATGTCTGTTGTTCCGAAATTATGTTTTTTTTTCTTGAAAAGATATTTTAAAAAGAGCAATTGATCTAAATAAGACCACAAATTATGTAGATTAGAACAATTATTGAAGACGCCTACAAAGTAATAAGGTATACTAGCACACATTTACACAACAATTAATGTAACTTTGTAAGATGATGTTTAAAAAATAAGGAAAACGCACTCGAAGTAACTTTTTAAAATACATCTGTAAGCCTCTTTTATTCTTCAGGCATATATCCACTTTCATAAGAAGCTTTATTACTTTAAAACTCTATGAAATCATCGATGCCGTCTTTGAGCACTCAAGAGAGGGTCATGTATTAAGTAGAAAAACATAGATTTATTTACTCTCGAAAGGGCTTTTTTCAGATAAAATGAACTATTCACGTTCAAATTAAATGAAACGATACATCGGGAAAAAGCCACTTGCACTCTCGCCGTATGAAGATAAGATGATATAGTTTGAGCTTTGTAACATCATGATTGAGTTGTTTAAATTCATAAAACCATTTTTCTTTCTTCTTTTAATGAGAACAATTTTATGAATGCATTTTAAAGAGAAGATGGAAAATGATTTATTTGCACCTGAAGTTATATGCTCGAGCAATGACCGCAAAGAACATGCTGCATTCGAGAGAGAAAAAATATGGGTTGGGGGTTTTATACAACCTTTGATGAGCGTCTCAAACCAACGAATTTACGAGATGATTCTTGGTATAGAAAAAAATGTAAACTTTTTAATGGCCAAATTTAAGTGCATTCCATCAGTGTGATGTATGCGCTATTACAATTTATGGATCTCTTGTTTTGACTTTGGGAGGTTTGTTGAGTTGTTCCAAAAAGGGGGCAAGGTTAGGAACAGGCACCTAATGAAAATATACAAAACCCTATCTAATAATCTTCAACTATCATTCGGTTTGGATCTAGACAACACCGGTCCTTTGAAAGAGCCCGCCTAAAGAACGAATCGTAGTTTTATGAATTACCGTATTAACAGTATGAAAACATATTCCGTACTATACCATATTAACGACTGTCATTTAAAATGTATTAAATTGGATTTTAATGTCAAATCAAATGTGAAAAGACGTCGAAGTGAATATGGTGATAAAAAGACGATAGCTTCAAGATGCGATGGTATATACCTTACCTCCATCAATTCTATTACTATTCAAAAAGAAAAAAGTCATCTGGTTCAGAATTTTGATTACTTATATCAGTATTCATCTGATATGACTCTTGTATTTTCCTTTTTCGTATTCTCGTCTGCACATTGACTGTTACTTCATACATTATCACTTTTATTAACGATTACAAAATAAGCCTGTTCGTGTTTTGATAGCAAAAAAGAATGTTTTCCTTAAGTGGTAGTCAGATTGAGAACGTTTCCTTACTCGAATTAAAGATGACAAAAATGTAATTCTTTGTTTAGTGCATTATACAATAATTCAAATCTCAAATTTAATTTCTACCAATTATTATACGTATTCTATGTCGATATTATCACTAATTATTGAAAAGGCATTTGTTTCCTTATTATCACATAGGTCTATTCGTAATGGTATTAACGATATTCAGCACTAGAATTTGAAAAGGCATTTGTTTCCTTATTATCACATAGGTCTATTCGTAATGGTATTAACGATATTCAGCACTAGAATTTGAAAATAAATAATGTTTTGATTTAACCTTTACAGTGACGCAGTGGCCTAAATGTTGTTGTAATCTTATGAAGATATGGAAAGAACTGTCAATGAATTCCCTAAAAGCTATTAACTAAAATTCAATCAATCTAATGAACTTACTTCTCCCGTTCAACTTGTAAAACACAATTTTATTACAGTATATAATATCTTCATTTATCATTGATATCATACCTTTAAACAATTATTTAGCGGATGAACTTTCGGTTCGCCTCTCTCGATCTTGCTGTTCTTCTTCTATCCGTCAGACATGTCAAGTTCTCCGCCGTTACATCCCGGTAGCCAAGCTCGCGGTGACCCCGGGCCGATACGCAGGTGGTGGCGACGCAAACATGTCAAGTTTTGGCGGAGTTTATGGGCCTCAAAACTGGAACTTTGTTTGGATTATCGTCCCATCACTGCAAGGTGTTCTCAGACACGAAACACTCACCATCTTCTCAACTTCCTCCTAACATGCCAAACTACTTTATTTAGACTGCGTTCACATTCAGTTGGATCCACTTTTAAATGTTGTGCCATTGTTTTCAGCATCATCTCTATATCCTAATTAACGAAATCGTCACCCCATTTTTTTCGTCATACTCCATTACATCAAATAGCCTATAGAGACCCTTCTTTCTAAATGAATTGCATTGTTTTCTATTCAAGATTAGTTTATGATAACTTTACAACTGCATGGCAACAGGGCTCAACAGCCAGTCAAAATCAAGGTTTACATGGTAGTTACCATCAATGGTAAAGTTTTGTGCAACGGTGCCCACATTAATTTTCTATAAATTTTACTCAATATTTTCTGAGACATTGTATTATCCAAGAATTATTTCCCGCTCCTCTTTGAAAAATAAAGTTATTGTTTAGATCATGCCACAGATTTTTTCGAGCAGAAAACCCTTCAACTAAAGCAATGTACATGTATAGGTGCAAATATTTGAGCAACGCCAAAATGCAGGGTGCGTAAGACAGCATGCAATCACTTTTCGCGGACATTTTCTAAAATATTCTTTTTGGGAGCTATACTTTTACTTAAAACATTCTTAGTTTGATTTGACGTTTGCACGATTCAAGTAGGGTGTCATTCATCTCCAGGATAGGAAGGGGCAGGTCTGGGAGGGGGCAAGTGCATAAACTGACGCTCATTGTGATTCATAGGGTGGTATTCTCATAAGTTAAGCCGGGACTAAGTCCAGACTAAACAAGAATTTTAGTTCAAACTTCTATGGAGTGCTAGGTTTCATCTTCCTCCTTTAATATTCATGACAAAGATAATCTACCAAAGACTTTTTGGAAATTCAGTTCATACTCATATTATCTTTTTCTTCCCATTTCATTGCAAAATTAATTTTTTGGAGACTTTTCATTGAAGGATTAAAATAATCTGTACAGGATAAATGAGTTGACAACAGGCACTCCATAAAAGTGTGGACTAACTTAGTGCGCGCTAACTTAGTACGCGCTACCAGAATACCACCCATAGTAATTAAGTCCCGTCATATTGAGGTAGGGTTGCTCCCTGTCAATGGGGTGTGACGCCCATAGAGCTATAATGCTAATGGAAGAAATTATTTTAAAACAGCAATGAAATACGTATCCTATAATTCCCGTTGTTTGTATTCCTTGTAATCTTTTAAATCAATATTAATTCAGAATTTGAACAGATTTTATTTTCTTTACTATTGCTTGAGTCAAGTTTTTAAAGGCATCGTTTAACGATGTTAAATCTGAGATGCATGGCTCTATGTGTTATCTGTGTCTGTGATATGGTGTAATATGGAAGCCCTAAAAAAAAAATCGTTTCAAAATGATCATGAAGTGCCTCAAAAAAAGTAAAAATCTTGATTGACCGGTTTTACCATACTCATTTTCCCCAATAGACTGTAGTGTTATAAAAACCGTTAGGAAAACGAATTTTTAAATTTCGATTTCCAATCATCAATATCTTGATAATCAGACAGGCGATCGGCTTGCAAAAGTCATGGAGTTCCTGACTGACCTAAAGGTGTATAATTATCATTGCAGTATGAACTAAATCCAGGATTTTGTTTCAGAATCTGAGACAAAGTTACCAAATCCCTTTCAGGACGAGATGACAATCCATACATTGCTTGGGAACATACTAGTAGTCCCATACTAGCATTTTCATGTAGTGTGTGAACACAATCATAACAGACCCTAACGTCATCTTGAACGATAAGAGGTGAAGAATGTCGAGGGTTCCCTCGCTCTCTTTGTATCTTCAGTGCTTTATGAAGAGTTTGGCCCACACCTGTAGTATTTTGTTTTCGATGAAGGATGTTTATCACTAACGAGACCCTCTTGTAGTAAAAACAACGATGAGAGATGGAGGAGAGCGACTTGTGGTGTCAATTTGGGAGATTAATGGTCTGGAAGATGTACGACAGGACTCCCTCTCCTTCAGCACCACCCCCCCCCCCCCCTCCCTCCCCCGCCCCCGTCATTCCCTCTTTTTTTTAGTCATTATGTGTCTTTTTCGATTGTTCTTCGTCGACCTGCTTTCGATTTTTTATTTTTTTTAAATCCTGTTCCTCTTATATCATTAAACTTAGTAATTAATCTCGAAATATTCGGCTTCGCTGACTTACTGTGCTAAAGTATAAAGGTTCGTGAGCATACACCGACGTAAACAAAAAAGGCAGTGAGTCCAAAGTCGTATTTCTATTTTCGGTCTCGTCGGTATTAGTCTCGTGATCTCTACACTCGCCGGTCTTTCGTCGTCGGTCTACGGTCTCGTGAAGTTTTTTTAAAAACTTTCCATATTACAACCTTTTGTCTGCTACCGGGGGGTCTGCTATAATGGCTACTCAATCAAGTAACGTCTGAAGAGGGCGAGGGAATTGCACTCTGCCAATGCATCATATGCTTTTCCATAAATAGGAACGTCGTGATAATATTCCTTCTTCTTCTTTGAATTGCGTTGTATTGTTAAATTATTTTCTTTCTTTCTTTTTTTAAAATCTCAGACTCAAGTTGATTTCATATCTTCTTATCTAAATAGTGTTATCCGTCATGGTGTTATGACAGAGCCCTGCTTCAAGACTATACCATCAAGTATTCCTGAGGACCACTTGACATAACTCGGGCAACTTGGAAGCACTTTCTATTCCTCGCTAAATCTGTCGTCTTTCAAAGTGAACTCTTACTCCTAACTACGAAGCAGTGTATATCATTGTATATATACAGCACTTGAATGACTGCTGTCGACTCTCAGATCCTGTGGCGTAGCCAAGGGTGCACGGAGGGGGAATCGAGGGGGTGCGCACTTTTATATGCCTCCCCATGAAAATTTTGTCGAAAGAGAGAGAGAGAGAAAGACAGAGACAGAGAGACAGACAGAGACAGACAGACAGCAGAAATACAGACAGGCAGACAGACAGAGAAGAAGGTGATTGGATCACGCCTTTCACTCCCTCTGTTCTGTTGCATTGTTGATATGCATTTAATACACCAGAAGACCAATGCCCCCTACCTCCGTCATATGAACGCCAGTGCCCCCTCTTAATATCTTGGCCCACGCTACGCCACTGCTCACCTTTTCCTGGTATAGGCAAGCGCGTACACAGGGGGGGGGGGTATATAAACCCCCCTCAATTTTTTTTTTTTTAATTGTACCCCCCAAAAAGTGCTCTTACCCCCTCCCCCGCTTATTCAGCGGTTGGCTGAGTCGTTGCGAAATTTTCGGCGCGATTTTCAAATTTTAAAACACCCCCTTTGAGAAAAAAAATCCTGCGTACACCATGTACGCCACTGGATATAGGCTATATACTTATGATACAAGAGTGTAAAGGAAGTCTACTGAGAGTATCATGAACACAGAGGCTAATCAGTACAACCATCTATGTCTGATGAAGATGTAGAACTTGAGTATAAAGAATTAAGAGTATAAAACTATATTTTTTGTGTACCTTGGACAATTTCTATATATGTTGTTGTAGAAATAGTAATAAAATGCATTCATACATTCATTCATTCAAAAAGAGGATACTATAAAAAGCAACGATACTAGGCAAAGCCCATGTATTCATTGCCTTTTGAGTCACATTGTATTAGTTTTCATTCAAAAAGTTGTTAAAAATTCACAATCATTTGCAGCTTAAAGATAAACTTTAGTACTGGTAATGCGATTGCATTGTGAAAGAAAAGGTGTGGAAAGGATCAGAAACAGTTGATCATGTAGCATGTAAGTATTGGTGTGCACTGCAAGGTTCTGGAGTCATCAAAATCATAATAAATTTGACCGAGTCTTGGTAAAGTAACAAGCACATACATAGAAAGCTATGTATGGGACAACACGCATGGTGTCGGGGTTGGTACTACCTTGATTCCTTGTCTTTCTATGCTCATTACTCAGCCAGTATACATTTTCTTCCAAAATTGTTTGGCACATGTCATTTATTTGTAATCTTGAACATTCAGTGTAAGTTTCGTTTGATTCTGTGAGAAATAATTTCCTTTTTTTTACCAGTACTGGAGTTTATCTTTAATGGAGAGATTCAGTAATTATAAATTCAGAATATAGGTCTGATTAAATCAAGATGTAATACCAGTAATATGACATACTAAACAGAATGTAGAGTGGCGGCATCATAATTTTATTTTAAGTAGTTGGGGGGGGGGGGGGCAAAACTTTAGGGCAATGTTGTGCGGACGTCAAAGTGAACAGTAGCCTCTACAATGTTGTATACAGGAGCTGATAGGGGGAACTGGGGAAGGGGCAGAGGCTACGATGGGGGTGGGCAGGAGGCCTCTTGCCCCGATGTAATAGAAACGTTTCAAATGGCCTAGTTTATCGGTTTCACGGTCGGGGTGGTTAGGATTTCCAGATTAGCCCCCCTCCCCCGAAACACCCACCCCTAATTTTTTGTCACCTTCTTCTTCGTCTGATCATATGTGTTTTAATCAAACAACATGGACCTCATTGCTGATTAATCACTATTGAGTATTGAACCTTATCAAAAGCGACATTTCTATTCTGGACCTACAGGAAGAACAGAGCCATTTTAATAATGGCTCTGAATAGAGCATTCAATCCGTGTTTTATTCTTGATTTGTATTATATTTGTAAATTGTATTATTGTATGTATTTGAATATTTATACGGAAAATAAAACCAAACCAAACCAAACCAAACCTAACCAATAAACTGAAGGCGAAATGAGACTAGAAATGAGAGACTAAGAGGGAGACTGCTCAAGCTCAAATCAGAGCGATTATAGAGTTGACAGGTAGGGCAGGTAATTAACGTGTCAAGATGGACCAATCAAACAACCATCCCCATATACTCCAGAAGGAGTTGGAAAGACAAAACCCGACTCCCACTCTGCCTCTCTCCCTATCTACAGCCTTGTCATACAAGCCCCGTGTTAATATATCTCTGTTTATATTTGTTTAGAGGAGATGGAGAATATGGGAAGGCAAAGAAAATAACCAGCCTGTCGTGAGGTCGCGTTTAGTGGCTCGCCACCTTCCAAGACAACACGGATAAAGACAGAGGGGCAGAGAGCTTTGTGTATATGTATATGGGAGGGCGAACAGTCGAAAGATGACGAGGTATTTTGTGACGTTAAGAGACCTAGCCACTTGTGATAACAAACGAGCCCATCCCGAAACGATGGCTACACAAGTTTTCATATTTCCAAGACGGGAATAAAGAGGGGAGGTCGAGTGAGGGGGGTGAGGGCGTTTCTACGAGCATCTGTAGTCCCTAAAGAAGGATCTCGCGTCATGCTGCAGAGCTATGCTGGTAATGGTCTATAAAACTAGAAAGGGCGCGGCAATTAGTCAGAGTGTTGATCCGAGAAGCGCTGACAATTGAAAATATATGATTGGTAGACAGTTACATCTGGGCCGAGGGGCTGCTAGACTAGTCTAAACTTTCAGACTTCTTCTCATAATAATCCCTCGGGGGGAAATACAAATAGGTTATGTCAAACAGCATTGAGTTCGTTTAACCCCTTGGTGTGTCTCATGTAGGTCAATGTTACGTTGTTATATCAAATCAGATTTCAGTTTTGGACACCCATATCGCTTCAAGGAGTGATTAAACGAATAATATCTTGGACTTTTGTAAGTTTGTAACGATTTCTTTCCTTCAAAATGCAAATATATCTTTTTGAGTTGTTAAATGCAATGTGATTACCTTTTAAATTTCGTATTGATTTTTTTTCATTGCCATTCGGTAAGGAAACAATTCCTCGTTACCTTGTCCCCTGCATAGAACATAACGCCGTATGTCCCCTTGTATGCTTATTTACAATCATGCACTTGCTTTCTTAGCAGTCAGGCAAATCAATTTCTCACCATCACCATTGCGAAAGTTCCAGATCTGCTCCTCTGTTTTAATCGCTTGAAATTCAAAACCTTTAGAAAATGAATAGCAAATTGATGTAAATCTTTGACTAAAATGTAATGATTGTGGGAAAGGATGTGAAAGCTTTAAAAAAAAAAGTATGATACATGCGTGGGGAGGCATAGAACACTAACGCAATATTCGGGAGGGTCTTCTTTTTTGTCTTTTTAACAATTTATCGTATTATATTTTGAGAAGGTGCTTTTAAGACCCATTATTGGTGGCAGCGGTGGGATCAAGAATCTTGTAGTAGAGATAATTAAGAATTCACCAACTTATGTGACCATATTTGTGTTGAATTTTATTTAGTAAGACGTCAATACATAATTTCACAGTTCTGGTGTAAAGAACTCGACTACAACATAATATTAGTCAGGAAAACAAAAATCTATATTCTAAACTTTTACATTTTTGTCAAAATTGACGTCTACCGACGAACATGAAAAATTCCTCCTAGATAATATATATAGAAACATATTTTCATCTATATGCATTAATTTCATATCAAATCATGAATTCAGTATTTTTTCAAATTCTTTTCTCACCATTCTCGCTATAGCGGAGTGTATCATTTAAACAGGGGAAGGGGCCGGGGAAAAGGGGCATTTAGAATGACGAAGTAAGTATTTGCCCTTTTACGTGGTTAATATATTGTAAACATTAATAACTCTCTCAACACAAGTTTCCTTATCAAAATCGCAGGCAAGGTAATTATGCCATCCTTATGTCTTACATTGCCTCATTTCTATTCTAAGCTTAGTTTCACTTTCTTTGTGTGTGCCTCCTCGTTATTCATGTTCTCATAATTTGTCTTTTGAGTTGCATTTGACACGATAAAATGATTCCCTTGTTCGATAATTTCAGTGTGGCAGACATCATTGCACACTCTGATAATGAATTCAAATTCTTCTCCCCAATTTGCGGGCCTTCATCAAGAAAAGAGTCCATTCATCTATCTGATAACGACTTCTTGTATCAATCAGTCTAAATACCTTGGTAAACTTGTAAGTAAGCATATTCCGGCGTTATCAAATCAAGTCACTGTTTACCATTGCTGAGTCTTTTCAGACATTACGACTTGGACAAAATTTCGGAATTTTCATGAAATGAAATTACCCTAAATACCAGAAAGGTTGGAAAACTATTAATTGGGTATCTTCTTTCTTCTTTTTTTTCTTTTTTTTTTTGGTTTAAAGGTACTATGTCCCTTTTGCAGCCAACCTCAAATTCTGTAGAACTTTGCAGGAATTATGAATATGTCATGTATGTCCTATCTGTGAAATTTAAGCAGTGTCCTCATAATTTATTCAAATTATGCAAGGAAACCCGTTAACTTGCTAGACTTCACTGTCAGACACTATTGAGTGACTGACTGCCTTTTTTTCTTCTTTGGTAATAACATACATGAAAAGAGTTGTAAAGGGTACATGAGCATTTGTCTACATCAACAACCCACTTCTTGTGATGGCCAAGATTAAACTGATTGAATCTTTGCGCAGCATAAAACGTATGACCATTCGGTACAATTGTCTGAAAATCAAGACTATTACTTTTGGGCTCTATAGCCCTAAAGTCGATTTGACAACTTATAGTCGTTATTTTCCCACTTGAAGACATTTTCAAGCCCCACCTTTTTTAGGGAAGTTCTAAATTAGTATTGATCAAACTAAACATAAATTATTTCAGATTACGGATAGCCTTAGTTTTTAAATTAGTTTAGATCTTAGCATATCAAATCAATTGAGTTGCTTGCAAATCACTGTATATTTGAAATTATACGTTTTAATATCAAGACAGAACAGAACATTTTAGTAGGCCTACAGGGGAAATGTATATTTGCAATTATACAGACAAAACGTCAGCCACGTTTTCTATAATTCAATCAAACCTTTTTATTTATCTACCATAACAATAATATATATATAATATTTTAAAAGATTCTAAGCCAATGGGGCATGTTTAAGGGTGTTGTTGTTGTTGTGTTTTGGCTTATTGGCGATTAGTCAGTAATTTGACTATTGTCGCCAATGGTCTGGGTATATGGTATCTTTAAACTTTATTTCTTTGATTCAATCTCTTGTGTTAGGAATGCCCATGACCTCGATCACCATGCATCATTATACTAAGTATGTGCAGATGGCTTGTTCAAGAGACAAAGAGCAATATGGAAGCCATGCACGGAGGCTGTATGTCTTTCATCTCAAGAAGACACTACCAAACGGAAACGCATCACCGGAAGATAGTCCAGAAACCCTACCCCCAGCTTGGGCATCATCTTCATCATCATCATCATGAGTCTATTCATCCTCTTGTTTTAACAAATGGAGCGGAGTGTGACGTGACGAAACCCACAAAAAGATGACAACAATTTTCATATACAAGGAGAAAATGAAGAAAAAAGTCCAGATATGACATGTGTTGATTTTTCTGCAGATGGAGGGAGATGGAGACGCGGCCGGGTAGAATGGATGGGAAAAATAGCTGGGTGAAAATGAGAAAGAGAGAAAAAACAAACGAGGTGCTTGCTTGGAGCGAGCTGGTCGCGATTGAGACAGGCCCACCCTGGTCGCAAGACGGAGGATGGTAGCGGTGTTGGGATGACGGGTTTGTGGAGGGAGATCTCCTCAGCATAGCTCAGTGCAA
This sequence comes from Strongylocentrotus droebachiensis, assembly GCA_035222895.1. NCBI lineage: Eukaryota > Metazoa > Echinodermata > Echinoidea > Camarodonta > Strongylocentrotidae > Strongylocentrotus > Strongylocentrotus droebachiensis. Next base: position 100,676 of record JAVYIG010005863.1, read on the forward strand.
GCATTGTTCAAGAGAAAATATACAAATGGCTTGTGATGACTCCCACCTGAGAGAGACTCGATTGCCACTCTACAGAGAAAGGAATGATGGTCAGGGGAGTGAAGATTGACTGAGAGAGAGGGAGGGAGAGAGAGAGAGAGAGAGAGAGAGAGAGAGAGAGAATGAGACAGAAAAATAGATTGACTGATGGAGAGAGGGGTATAAAGAGATAATGAATAAGAAATATGGAAATAGAGAGAGAGAGAGGGAGAAAGAAAGAGCAATGAAGAGACTGGCTGATGGATAGAGAGTGGAGAGAAAGAGTTATATATTGAAAGAGAAAGAGGGAGAGAGAGAGAGAGAGAGGGAGCGAAAGAGAAAGAGAGTAAGACAGAAAAAAAAGATTGACTGATGGAAAGAAAGAATAGAAAGATATAAGAAAAAAGGAAGAGGGAAATAGAGAGAGAGAGGGAGAGAGGGAGAGAGAGAAAAAGAGAAAGATAGAGAAGAGAGAAGGATAGAGAGAGAGAGAAGAAAAAAAAATATTTGAAAGTTCTATTATATAATATGAACAAATGTATTACTTGAAGCCCCTTCTAAAGTGTTGGGAGCCCCAAAATGTTATGGCAAAATTTCACTTCATAATTTTGGCAGATGTGTGTCTTAAATGACATCCCCTTTTACATTATGGTACAATTAAGTGAAATTTTGCCATCAAATTTTTGGCGAATTCGGGGCTCCCAACACTTTAAGGGGCTTTAAGTCACGCCACATATAATTTATTTTGTATTCATTCAATATATTTAATAAGGATAATAAGAATCAGATATACATTGTAGATACAAAATCTGTTTTACATCATGGTCCTGAACAGAATAAAAATGTAATACACGGAAATAAAAATAATGAATATCACCAAGGCTCACAAGCAAAGGTAAAAACAGTATAAAACTAACATATAATAATAATACGCATTAGAAGTAGTAAAAAGCAACAACAACAAAAAACAAAAAAATTACGACAGTGTAATAATTGAAATTAACAGCGGAAAAACATCAATTCACTTCAATGAAAGGCATTAAAATATCAAAGGTAGTCTATCACTTTTGGGGAAAATAACATGCACAAAATAATTGAGACAACAACGTTTCAGCAATATAGTCACAAGTATATCGGAAATCATTTAGTTATAATGTTTGAAGGTTAGTCATTTTGTTATACAAATGTTGGAAAAGTTACCTCGGTTTGGGACTACCGCTAGGACCAATTATAGAGCGCCGTTCGTAAAAGTGGTAGTTCTAGAGATCAATGGTATTTCTGTTTAAAACAAATCAAAGTGATTAAAAAATTATTTCGTACGAAATCAATCACAGTGATTTCTTGAAGAAATAAAACTTCCAAAAGCGTGATATAGTTAATTTCATCCAAATGGACCATGGTGTATATAGCAATGATAACACTATCGTAAATATTTAATCTCGACCAAATTGATTGTGTAATGTGCCTTCATTCAGCACCATTTAGCACACGTTTCTATCGGCAGGAAAGTTCCATCAATCTACTTGAGAAATCCTAAGTAATATCTACCTTTTGCACAATCGTTTCAAATCTGGAACGCTCATAATCATTCACTTACTAGATGCGACCTCGTTATCTGATGATTATTTTTAGATGCCAGTCTACCCCCTCCTTGCACTCAGTCCTTCTATATCTTCTTCCGATATCAGCGGCGTATCCAGAGATTATAAACAGAAGGGGAAGGAGGGGGGGGGGGGTAATGTACCCGTCACTGTAACACTGGTGATATCAGTGGGTCTTGACTCACGCTCCAATAGCGATTTTACAATGTATGGACAATGTCTAAGCCCCTTTTCTAAGCCCCTTGGTATGAGCATAGACCTACCAAGGTCTATGGTATGAGTAACATTTATGCCATCTGTGAGACACCCAACAATCAAAATGTAAATATTCTTTTAAGTTGGGATTACTGCGGTGTGTCGGTGAAGGCTCTAGGCTCGGTGCTTGCATCATTGGACAACTTTTTTTGCCCACACTGTGTCCCTCTCGACCTAGGTGTATATAATGGTGATCATGAAGATACCTTGCATTGCTGGGGTAATACTAATTGCAGGGTCCACATAAAGTTCATTATTAATACTGATGTGGCTTTCCTGGATAAAATAGACCCAATTTTTATTAATTCATCATGATAAATTGAACGATTTCTTCTTTTATGATCAGCCTTCACACAAGGGGGAGGGTGACCCCCAATATGTCTGGACACGCCGTTAGACTGGACTGCAAGGCTCCCTCACTCTCAGATATCAATTAGCGATTGGTGATATACGAGTTACCTTATCTCAGCTGTTATAATATGATATTTCCTCAAAAGTGTTTTCCCAGTGCGAATCAAGAATGTTTCGACCAATAATCAAACCATATAACTAATCAACAAACCATCACACAACAATGAGAATAATGACATCACCCAAGCCAGCCCCAGAGGCCCCAGGGGCGTATTTACCTCATATCAGTCGAGTTAAATAAACCGAATGTCACGAGGAAACAAGGGACAAGTTAAGGATTCTAAATGACTGGGGAGGGATAAATCATTACTAATCATCTAAGGTTCAAAGAATACAAACATTGAGTACCATAACAGTCATACAGTCGTGATAAGCACCTGAATTAATTGCATGATGGTCGGGGAAGAAAGGACGTCATATCTCGACCTTTTGACATACCTCAAGCAAGTCTACTCCTGGCGGCGGAGAAGGTGAAGTAGCTATAGAGCCTGGTTTCTATTTTGATTCAAATGATTTTATTTCTCATGCAAAGCATAATGCAATGAATAAGTATATTACAACAAAATATGCAATGAAACGACAAATATAATAGAAATAGCACGAGAAAAGAGGAACTAACTAAAAGCAGACTTGTTGAAGTGTTAGTTCCTCGGATGCTGTTTTACAATATAACTTGAACAAAGTATACTTAGAAAATCAATAAATAGACACAATTTGTAGCAAAGAAATTAGGGATTTGGGGGGGGGGGGAATAAAAAAGAGGACAAAATGGGGGGAAATAATAGAAGGCAAAAAGAAAGAAAGATACAAAAAAAAAGGAAAACAAATGATTGCGAAAGCTCTAGAAAAAGGAGGTTAGATCAGTAGTATGAGGTAGAAAGGGATTGAGTCGAGAGTCAAACAAACCGAGATTCATATAGCGACGTATCAGCAATGTCAACCATGCAGCTGACCGGTGACGGCACATACATTCATGAATGTGTTTAAAATGTTATTTTTAGCTTTAAAAAAAAATTATTTGCAGCTTTTGAATGATTTCATGAATCTACCGTCTATGATGGATCCATGATTCTCTGTAGGGAAGGGGCGCACAAATCTCAAATTTTCTGGCCCCAAAAATATCACATTTTGGAGCGCTCCTTCACTCCGAAATTCTCTTTTTTTTTTTTAAGAGTTGTTTGCTAAAAGAATATGTGAGAAACAACAACAAAAACAAAGGAAGAAGAAAAAGTCAACACAATAATTTCAGGAGTCAACGAAGATCTAAGATCCAATTTTGGTGCCAGGGCACAATAGATGAATTAGGGGGCATATTATTTTTCTTTTATCGTAAGTCATTAAGGTATGCCACAAAATTTAGATATGCAATGGAGACGTGCCCACTTTGCTCCCCCACCCTCTTTGATCAATAACTGGCCACGAATATTTCTTTAAATCAATCCGCCATAATCAAAACAAAATCCCATATTCTATGTCTGAATCCGTTATCACTTTTCGCTGTTTCATTCCAATATCTATTTACTATCAGGATTAGCCAATTTAAATATTCAAATTTGATAACAAAATCTTTATGAATGTATGATTGTACTTCGCTTGTTTTTCTTCATTGTAGACGCATGTGAGTTATTAAAACTTTGTCGTATTCTTTTCACAGGCAGGTATTTCGATAAATTCAGTGATTCTATGTATAACCTTCATTATTATGTATAATTCACAATATCCGTATGATTACAAAAATTCATAAAATAGAGTAAAAATAATCATTCATGTCATATTTATAAAAAAAAAGATAAATTAGTTATCTCTCTCTCATGACAATGATCATTTATCATACTCAAATAAAATAATCATGATTATTATGTAGTATGAAAATTGTGTAGTGCCATTAGTTTAGAATTGAATAACCATAATCGGTAATATTGAAAGAGATAATAATAAAGATGACGATAGAAACAGAAAAGAAGAAGGAAAATTGGAGAGATCAAAAAAATAGATTTTCATTTTATTTTCTTCTTCCCTATATTATCATACGTACCTATATATATAATCTCAACTATTTGTTATTATACATAGTAATTATGTATGGATTTTATGGGCTCTCTTCTCTTCAGATCTCTTCTATTTATTATAATTCGAATCCCTCTCTCTCTCTCTCTCTCTCTCTCTTTATTCACTTTCCTCATCTGTGTTCCTATCATTGTTCTGTGAGTCTCAACATCATCACAGACTTCTTTAACTTCATGTCTTGTTTTACTTTTGACGTCATTCCTGCCCATGTTCCTGTCCTTTGTGGCGCTCAGCAATATCTTTTTAAACTTTGCATCTCTTTCTGGTTATAATGCGATCCATAAGATTCTTGACCGACCTTTTGTTTCCGTTTCTACGACCATTTAAAGTTGAATCGATTGAAATTACTCTCTGCTTCTTAGCAAAGCCTGGCAACCCACCGGTCGCCGCAAGTCCCTTCTGCGGCCACCGACCCATTGGCATCCCATCGACTTCCCGATGCACTCCCCCTATAAGCCGTAACAGCAAACACATTAGGCTCGTCAAATATTTATTGTACAATTCAGTCGCGAGCCAAGCGTGCGCGAAGGACTAGTCGACAAATTTGCTAATTGAGAACCGAATTAATATCCCTCATCAAGACATTAATCCTTAATATCAATTAAAGCGTCATAAGTACCTTTTATAAGATTTTTTATGTGTGGAGAGGCAAATAAAATCCTCTTTGTGCGGATTGATTGGTCATTAAGAGATTTAGCAAACATCCATTTTCTTTCTTTGCATAAAACGTACCTGAAGTCGATTTTGGGGTTTGTCCGTACTTTCTAAAAATCCAAGGCCTATATGCGCTTCTTAAAGTGATGTAAACATGCAATAAAGAGCCAGTTATCCACAAGGAAAGCAAAGAATTCAAAGAAGAATTCTGAGCCGACAAGAACGACAAGATATTCAATATTGATTCTAACAACCACACAATTATTAACGCAATACAAAAAGAAGGTGCTAAGACGTCAGAATGTTCGCTTCTTTCTCCCTATTGTACGGTCTCTCAATTTAATTAAGAGTTTAAACAAATCAATAATAGATGTCGGTATATCAAGACATTAATCCTGGTAAAAGTACAACAAAGGTATTATACTGCCCTCGTTCAGCGGTTAATCAAGCTATTAAAGTCAGAGAATAATTGTGTAAATTGGCAATTAATTATGCATAGAGCGATTAAGATTTTAAAAGAGTATATAGCGGAAGCTTGGACTTAACGCGCTCCACAAAGAGCTGGGTATTCCAACAGTTTAGCAAAATGGGGTGAAACAACATTTATTTAACTTACGTTATCTGAGTTTTTAAGTTTTTATTCAAGACTAACATAGACGTTTAGCAAATTTTGAGTTGCTGTCAATATCATCTTCCCTGTCCTGTTTCATATCCGCCTATACATTCACCTTTTCCTTAAATTATAATTATGCACAAGTGAAAATTGAGAGACCCGACAAATTAAAGCAAAATAATAATACTTTGGATGATAGGGCCTACGAGAACAAAGTGTTTCTGTTTTTGATCGTTTTTTCTTCTTTTTCTTCGTTTGTTGGTTGGTTAATTATTGTTGTTTGTTTTTGTTTGTTTGGGGACGCCGGGTTAAAACCAGATTGGGATAACAGTAATGGACGTGAGGGGAAGGTTTAAAAGAAAAAGAAAGCAGCAACGTTCGATGTACTTTAAACCAAAGACTAGTTAGGATTAAATTGGTATACATTATTCGTAGAATTACATTGCTTATCTTAGCTTACTTTTATCAGAGGTCAAGATATTACTCGGAGAAAAATATGAGAATCTGGTTTGGTTTGGTTTGGTTTTAAGATCATAAAGTACTAACATCATAACACTTAAAGAAACAAAACACTGACACATTTTACAAGGACTATTCTAGAAAGAAAAAAAATAAAATAAAGATCGAGGGATCATTCGCTTCAGATCAGCCGACAAAGTTCTTTCTCAGGGTCCCAAAATAAGTGCAATAAATTGATTAATTAATTAATAATAATAAATAATTATATTATAAATAAAAAACATGAAACAGAGTGTGTACATACTTAATGATGATCATCAAAACAACAACTAAATATTCCCAGAAACTACACCTACCACCTTTCCCACCCTCTAGCTAAATTTTATAGCGGTTTTATTGAATTTCTTTTTTAGGAAAACAAAATGAACTTATAACACAGATTACAGTTAAATGTTTAGGCTACATAAATTATGTGCTTTTGAATTGTAATGCGAATAAAGAACATTAAATGAAAAATATATTTAATATTTGCTAGGTATTCATTTGACTTATAAAAATCTGGCTCAATCTCCGTCTCAACATCACTTCAAAGATATCTGTGATATTCAATGACATGATAAATTACACCTCTAGCCCATCTTCTGATAGCAGTATAAGATTTCATTTGGTTTATGTGTCAGCCGTGTAATTCGACATACCTCTTAGTTGAGTGAATGAAAATAAATGAAGGAAACTTGGGAATTGGAGTTGAAATAAACACAACCAGAATTTGTCATCATTAATCACCCGCCTAAACTTAAGGATCCCTTCTTAAACCAATCATCCTCCGACACATTATACCCCGTCAAGGGGCATAGCCAGAAATTGATGAAACGGGGAGAGGGCTGGGGGCGACATCTACCCCAGGCCTGCATGACAGCGCTATGCCTAGGGCCATACTTTCTCAAAATATTTTAAAATACGCATGCCTTCTTTATAATCTAAGGTCATTGCTATAACGCAAGTGCGTACCTTTCCTAAATATATATTAAAAAAATTAATGGAGGAGGGGCGACCCCCTGTGTCTGGATACGCCACGACCGCGTCGTCTGGCATTCCAAATGTGTTACATGATCGCCGTTTTGTCACCGTAGTAGCATCTCACGATCTCCTCTTTTCTCCGAGGTCATCACGTTAGATAAATAATCCGATTTGGACTCCGTAAACCATGTCTTCAAGTCCGCTGATGTGATATATATTACAAGCTCATCAAATTTGGAGGGAAGATCACGCGTTGTTGCGTTGTGTTTACAAACAAACGACACAAACCGGAGAGGGTGATTTTTAGAACCCCCATGCGCCGGTATACAAACCTCACTTTGGAATAACCTTTTCTTGCTCAGACATTTTACATATCAATTTCATATTTGTGTTGGGTTTGTTTTCGAGAAGAAACAGAATATATATTTTCTAGTATAGACTATAGTATAGGGATGTGATGGATCAAAATTATTGTCATTATTATTTGTATTATTATTAGTAGTAGTAGTAATAGTAGAAGTAGTAGTAGTAGAAGTAGTAGTAGTAGTAGTAGTAGTAGTACTAGTAGTAGTAGTAGTAGTAGTAATAGTAGTAGTAGTAGTAGTAGTAGTAGTAGTAGTAGTAGTAGTAGTAGTAGTAGTAGAAGTAGTAGTAGTAGTAGTAGTATCATTATCATCATCATTAATACATTGTAAAACTTTTTTTTACTTTTTGTAATCTTGAAAAGGTCGTGTTAAAATCGTGATTTAGATGGGGTTTACATCCCAAAATAGGCAAATAATTATGTCTAAAGCTGTCTTTGGAGCCAGGTGCAGTAAGCAAATGCATGTACGACAACATTGACGTAATGTCAATTCGAGCCCTCATCTCCTCGATTGAAAGTCAGGAGACCGGTTTACTAACATATTCAAATTTATGGATGTATCTTCCTGGGGACCTATAAAGTGACAAGGTATTACATTAACCTGTTATTAATGAATGAACTACAATACGTGCAGTGTGTGTGTATTGGGGTTTTTACAGACGTGTATTAATCAGATATGATTATTTACGTCTGGGGACCGACGTTTAACGTCACCATCCGATAGACAATCCAGTCTGCATACATTATTTGTTGCTATATCGGACAAACCTCGAACACGCATTTAGGTTGTCAAGGACAACTTTTATTGAAAATATGTTAGTAAATAGGTCTACTGAATGAACCTCGGAACTGCATCCATTGGACAGAAGACTTTTTTTTAAATCGTGGTTTAACTTTTACATTATGTGCTTTGATGAATTGCTTGGGGCGTACAACTGTCTTGAGATATTTCAGATAATAGTAAAAAAAGTCCATGGCAACGTTACCATACAGGCCTATAGCAATGATAACAGATATTGTCTGAATCTTATTATCGATTTTCCCTCTCATTTTGTATTATGACAGAATGCAAATGAATATGTTATCTACTTGTTCATAATAGAGTTGGTGATATAGTAATGTTATTATTCCAAGTTTCATGTGGTTTTCATCCACATGTTTGAAATGAAAGATTTATCACGTGACTTAGAAAAACTGAACACCGGTAATAACTATGAAGAACAAAATATGAGCCGAAAAAGATGAAAATTTGTAAATGAGAATGTTATTCTAACAAGTTTCGTGTAATTTTGTATAGTGTTTGACATGAAAGATTTATCACGTGACTCTAAAAAACTGAGCACCAGTAAGTAATATGAAGATCAAATATGAAGGGAATAAAGGCAGATAAAATGGGAAAGAAAACAAGATTTGTAGATAGCTGTCATGAAATGATGTCATCACCTCGTCAATAGTACGGTATTCGACTCGAGATAGACCTGATCGTAACCCGAGTCTTGGAGGGAACATGGTTAGGATAACACTGCTTTTAGGCAAGAAGTATAGTGGAGTTAAAGTGTATCACTCAATATGAAAAAAGTGGAAAACTGCTTTGAGTTTATAGATGAGGAAGGAAGGAGGAGAAGCGGTACGAGGAAAGTATTGGCGGAGCCAGGCAGGAGGGAGGATGGGGGGGGGGGGGGGGGGCATTTGACAAAAAAACACGAACCGTATATTTATCTTCATTACGCATAAAGTGAAACGTGTCCCTCATTTTGCTCCTAGTATTGGAACGTAATGATAAAATAGAGGAAAGAAATCAATTGCCTAGTGTAAGGCAAGGTTGATTTAATAGAATTTTTTTTAATCATGACATAAAATTATTCAAGATTTTACAATGATATGAAATTAATAATTATGCACAGTTTTCCTTGTGTTTGATTGTGCTGCCCTTGGATTGTCATACAACTATCATAAAACAGAGAATATTATTTCAGTCGTTGTATCATACTTTTTGGAAGGAAATGAATTTCATAGAAAACGTCAGACGCTCACTAATTTTATGAGTGATAAAAACGATTAAAACAAGTTTTGTCCGATTTCATTTGAACTTTCCCCAGCCTTCTTCCCTGATTTTTCTGCTTTCCTAAGAGTAGTTTGCTATCAAAGTTAGATTTCCCTTTAATATCAACTGGTGGTTGGGTGTAGGTGAAGAGCATAGTGACACCTCTCAGGCGATATTAAGTTACTCCATGGAGTAAGGAACAATCTGTGGGAAACAATTCTTGATATGTTATGGTACTAGCGATCAGGAGAAGACACAAAAGCTGCGTTCATACTGCGCCAAGTTGGCCCATTTAATGTAAGAATCCTTACTTTGATACGCAACACAGTCATCTGAAGTTACTCGAGTCAACTGTGGGGAAAATGAAAAACTCAGCCAATACGCCCTGGTAAATAGTCTAAATGAAACTATTATGATTACTTTTTGCTGTTAGTATAATCATAAAAATGATTCAAATCATATATGATTTTGCGTCAAAAAGTTTTTAAAAAACTCAAAAATATGACATCTAATTGAAAATATTCTATGGGACGCTAAAACGAAAAATTCCTACCTATTTTTTTTTTAAAGGTTGTAAAGAGAAATTTTGTTCAATTTCGCTATAAGAAAAACGATTTTTCGTAAGTTTGGAAATTATTTCGTTGTTGTTCTCGTAGTTTCTTGACTTTCTTCCATGAGTCCCAGAAGTTGAAATCAGCACGTGTGAACGAAGCCGTATGGATGTAAACTTGTAGTGGCACTGACGGCGTCACGATGTAGGTTCTCAATGTTTGGTTGTGATGGAGCCAGCTCGAAGACAGATGAGGTGATATGATGAGGGACCTTTAGAACCAAACAGGGAGGGAAGATGAAGTCACCGGCATCCCCCCCCCCCCCCCGTTTTCCAATATATACCCAAATGCCAATAATACACTCTCACACTTTGTCCCCTTTTATTCCGGTTTTCTTATGTTCATCAATACTAGCTATATTTTAGTTATTATTTTGAGTAAAGTAAAGAAAATGGGCCAAAGCAATGAAAATATCTATCCACATCCTAATTCTAAAACGATTCAATGTATTTCATGATGATATACCATATCTTTTTCTTTTTACAGCCTTGCTTTCTTTCTTGCTGTACCTTTCCCTAATCGTGCTAATAAATTGTGGATATTGTAAAATATATGGAGACAGAAGGTAAATTAACTATCCATCATCCCATTCTCTTGCTTCCATGCCATCACCACCACCCCCTCCCTCTCTCTCTCTCTCTCTCTCTCTCTCTCTCTCTCTCTCTCTCTCTCTCCCTCCCTCTCTCTCTCTCTCTGCAATCTCCCTTTCCCTGTTTTAGCGTGTATTTGTATTTTATAAACCTAAGTTTAGTTAATTATGTCATTTGTAGTTTAAGGAGCCTATCCACAACAAGCTTTGCTTTTCCATTATAGGTTCGGCCACTATATCTCTAAAGTTCAACTGAAGGACAATTTTCTGAATAGTGTATACCGGTATTGTATGAACATGTATATTATCATCATTTTTCAATATGTTGTTACACTTTTTGTAAAATGAGATATTGTGGAAACCAAGAAACTATCTATCTATCTATCTATATAATTATATAGTTTATATCTTTCTCTCTCTTTCTCTCCTTCTCCTTCTCTCTCTTTCTATATATCTCTACCTCTCTTCTCATCTCTGTATATCTTTCATCTTCCTTTCCGCCCCCAGCTCACCTCCCTCTCCCTCTGCTGTTTAATTCCTAACCTTTTATATATTTACATTAAATCTGTTTTGAGCCATGCAGAAAGGCGTTGAACATTGTCGTCTGTTCGGAGCAAACCTGTTTTAACTCTTTATAAAAGGGTATCTGAACGCCCTTCTGTCACCAAAGAGACGATTAGTTAAATGATATGACCGGAAAGCCTTTCTGACTCTCAGTGTTAGTCTCAAAGTCGAATGCAAGTAAAACAGACAAGTATTCAATCTGGGACCCGTTTCACAAAGCCTTTTTTCAATGACAAATGACAAGAACCAGTGAAAAATCTGCTGATAACCAATCAGCAGCAAGGATTTCAGTAGCTTATAACAAAAACTGCCATTCGTCACTGATGACAAGTTTTGTGAAACGCTCCCCTGGTCTAAAATTCTAAGGAGATATCTTACAAAAAATGTATATCGAACAGAAGGTGGTAGTGGATTTCTATATGAAATGTTCTAAATTAGAATATTTAATTCTACAACAAAGAAAATAGAAAAAAACACGTCAATATAATTTATGAACATTATCTCTGGCAACTAGACAATTTATTTTTCCGCATGAAAATTATATACAGACAACTCTGAAAAAACGCACCTCTATATCTTCTATTGCGTTCTGTGGCATTATTTACAAGGTTTGCATAACATATACATCTATATACCAAATGGGGAATTCATTAACACTCACAAATCAAAATTCACCCTTATGTACATTAAATCCTAAAAAAGTTCCAATAACGGTCGGTATATTGCTACAACATAAACTATACAAGAAAAGTCGTTCAGTATACACAACATAATACATCACACAATACACTGCAATGTTTTTTTTTTAAACAGCCTCTATCAAGTTTTCTTACACACAATAAATCCATTGTATTGTATGCCTCTATAATCACTTTAATTTTGTGTTTCTGATACAGAAATTTGTTTATAAACGACTTCTTCATTAAAAGATACAATTCATCATTTTTTATATTGATTATAATTAAAATTAAAATCGCAAAATTAAACACATACTATTTATTCGAAGAGAAGAGATATTACAGAAAAGGAAAAAAATCTTAGTAAATTACAATGATGATGATGATGATTATAATGAAGGGGAAATCAAATTAAGGGTATGCCCGTAAAATTAAATGTAGCTACTTTTATGAAACATCCAGATCGTTCGTAACACAATTTTAAGCAGTTCATATGGTAAAATATTACCAAATTGTTCATGATCCGTCAAATTATTTGGATATTCTAGAATTCACCACGAATTTGTTCATGATTCAAATAATCTGTAGTTCATCAGGGAAAGGAGAAACAAACAAAAAATTGTTGATTGAATGATTGTACGAATATTGAATATTCAGTCCGAAGGTTTCAAAGATATGAAGACATAAATGATACATGTAATCTCCATAAAAATATCAACCAAAAAGGGAAATTGACTTTCGCTCGTCTAAGCCTGTAACATCATTTAAAGGTACTATGTCCCATTTGCAGGCCGAAAAAATGAAAAAGTTAAATTCCAACTGCATTTGAAAGATAATACTAATTTAGAACTTCCCTAAAAAAGATGGGGCTTGAAAATGTCTTCAAGTGGGAAAATAACGACTATTAGTTGTCAAATCGACTTTAGGGCTATAGAGCCCAAAAGTAATGGTCTTGATTTTCAGACAATTGTACCGAATGGTCATACGTTTTATGCTGCGCAAAGATTCAATCAGTTTAATCTTGGCCATCACAAGAAGAGGGTTATTGATGTAGACAAACGCTCATGTACCCTTTACAACTCTTTTCATGTATGTTATTACCAAAGAAGAAAAAAAGCCAGTCAGTCACTCAATAGTGTCTGACGGTGAAGTCTAGCAAGTAAACGGGTTTCCTTGCATAATTTGAATATGAGGACACTGCTAACGTTTAAATTTCACGGATAGGACATACATGACATATTGATAATTCCTGCAAAGTTCTACAGAATTTGAGGTTGGCTGCAAAAGGGACATAGTATCTTTAATGCAGAATATTCTTTCTGGCTATACCGGTCGAACATGTAAGTCAAACTTTCCAAACTTTCCAAACTTTCTGTTTCTACAAGCACTGAAAGAGCAAAGACAAAGCCAAAATTGATTTATTGAGTTGAACCAAATGGTTCTCTATCAAACTACGGTACCTAACGTCAAAGCTGGTATATACAGACAGATTTTGTTCTTCTTCCAGCCCCAAATATGCAAGAAAAACTGCATTTATGATTTATGATGATATTTTCATAGAAATAAACAAACCGCAAGTAGCATCTTTAACCTCAAAGTGCGTGAGTACTCAAACATTATTTTCTCTTCTTTCTTCATCTTCAGGAGAAAAGAGTTTATGACTGACAAGTATCGAGGTAGAGAAAAAGGTCGAAAAGAGGGTTTCGGCAAAACATAAACAAAGAAATAAAACAGAGGAATTTAACACTCTATATTAATATTTTGATGTGTGGTTTGTAGAATTGTTGTTTGTAATGAAAAGTGGTTCTTCACTTTTCTCGATAATGTTGATTTTGACATTCTTCAATGCAGAGAGGACGAGCAAGTATTGATAATTGTGAATGAGAAACGTACTGAGGAAATATTTTAAAATCTTGCATCATAACCACTTTGTCATTGAACAAAGTCAACAAAGTGAGAAACGTTCAAAAAGAATTGTTCAATTTTTGTACATTTAAAAAATATTTGATTTGATTCAATGACTGACAAATAAAACAATCCTAATTTTTGGGATCAAGAGCAATTTTCATATGCCACTTTATCTTACAATCAAACAAGTTTTACCTGGGACATTAAACATCGTTTTATAAAGAAATATTCTTACTGCTTCTTACTTCTTACTGCCAAATTATCTTTATAACTTCTTTAAAAAGTGTTTTTTTTTCTTCTTCAGTAGTGAAAATTGACTAAATATCCAAAGGGAAAAGGACACTTATTTAAAAAATGCACAAAATAAAGGGTTTTCAGCCATTAAAAGTAGGGGCCGGAAGGATATTCATTTCCAGGTCGATTTTGACCGGGGGATAAAGCCCCCCCCCCCCCGGTTCCTACGCCAGTGTTGTAGATGAAAAACTGTAGCAGTAGAGGCAGTATACTTCAGAGAAAGTCGTACTTTAGAGGGGGAATTTGAAACACAATGGATTGAGGAAATTTGTATAAATACATTAGCACCAATACCTAGAGTTACCTGGTTAAAATGCGTATTAGTCACCGAGCAAATTAGTTAGCAAGGCACCGTTGAACAAAACATCAAGTGTATGGATATAGTAATTAATTCAAGAATATAATAGGCCTACACGAAAGGTCAAGCTGCATAAGATAACTTGGAGAAAACACAAAGATAAATTTTACACATTTTCCCGAGTGAAACCATCATTTCAAGATTTCAGCGGGAATTCTGGAACTTCTTTCTCTCTCTTTCCTTTTATTTTGGCCCTTTCATTTCCCTCCATACTATTTTTTTTATTTTTATGGGACAGAATAACCCCCAAAACACCCTACGTACGCGCATGGTTACAGTGCCACCAGAATTCCAATATTCTATATTAATCTGTTTGGAGCCGAACATTGATAATTATGATGTATAACAAAGATCTAATTATAAGAAGGTCTCTTGTAACAAAATTAAAGTGTATTTTCTATATGCTTACTCAGTGCCCGTAAAGAACACCGTGCAACGCGCTGGAGTAGTGATACAGCGGGTTGGCGGAGGGATGGTACGCCGCGAGCTGCGGGTAAAGATGAGCGATGGATGCCGGTAAGAGATGCTCAATACCCGCTGAAGTAAAACCCAGAGCATGATGCGGATGAGGAATCGGTAGATGATGGCTATCTTTGAAGAGGACTTTGACGGCGACTTTCTTGGCCGGCAACGGCGACATCATCTCCACCGCCATCTGTTTTCTCTTGGTCTTATAGCGACGGTTTTGAAACCAAATCTTCACTTGTTGTTCGGTGAGTTTGAGAGCGCCGGCGAGGTCGGCTCGCTCGGGGCCGGACAGGTAGCGTTGGTGGCTGAACCGCCGCTCGAGCTCGAAGACCTGCGCGTGGGAAAAGGCAGCCCGTGATCGCTTCTTTCTTGTCTTCGACGATGACGACTGGACATCGTCGTCGAATCTCGAATCCTGGTCTATTCCTGATAATGAAACGACAGGATAGAGATGAAAGTTTAGGCAAAATACAGTCGTAATTTATTTTGGTTTACATTTTGAGGGAAAAAATAATAAATAAATAAAAGACAAAAAAAGATATGGGTTATAAAAACAGGACGTCAGGCCAAATATGCTGAATTGATCTGATCAAAGTGAACGGCGTTGATAGAAATTCATTTACTTTTATGTTTTTTTCCTCCTCAAATGTTTTATTTGGACAAAGTGTTAGGATACATTTTGAGTTTCTTTGTCTTTAGTATAAAACTTGTTATGGTTAATAGCAGGTAACTTCATGAATTATTATGTTTTAAATCCGCCCCTGGGCACATTTTTCTCCCTCAACAAATTTACTCAGGATTTGGCGATTCAACAATTTTCTGTATCTCACATTTGTTTCTTTACCGGGTGTCGAGTTTCAACATTCTTCTTCACTGCTAAAAACATGATCGCAATTAAAAGCAAATAAAGAGTGATTCCATGCTCCATTTATGCATCCCCATACTCTTTTTCCTCCTACCCAAAATATCATAATCTTTCTCATCTTCATGTATATTAATCTTGATTTATGAACAGTCATACTTCGATTCGGGGGATATATCTAAACAAACTCTGCGTCGGTCGCGCCGTGTCTCGATCGCGGACGAGTGACGCCATGTTGGTGCGCGTCACGTGAATTCACTTGAACCCTCTCCACGTGATATTTGTACTATCTGTTAGGGGTACCCCGAACCGTAAGACCTCTGGTAGGTCCGTGCTCGAACAGACCGTGTCCAAGCAATTAATATCACTGTCAAGGTGACCACGAAGACAATAAAGGAACTTGGAAATAAAAAATTACAGATGGACGAGGCGAACGTGACCCATCGCTCTTTGGAGTCTTCCTATTGGTTTTCCCATTCATTACTCGAGAAAATGAAAGTTTAATGGCATGTCAACAAAGGGCTTGTCGAGTAGACAGATTATATCTGTCTTTTGATATTTCAATATTGTAATGTCACATCGCGAACTAGCTATGCGGGATGGATATATTATGTCTGAGACGGATCAATTAAAACTATTATTAGTAAAGGAAAGGTTTAATGAAGACAATTCAAGACAGCATGAATAACAAAATAATGTCATGTTTTTAAGTCGTCCCCTTCCTATCAAACAAAGTGATCGAGGCTCACCTGTTAACCCGGTAAGAGGACTGGTAATGTTGATTAATCGAGGCTGGAGAACATTATTTTGCTACTTTTGCATTTATTATTTCAATTTTGAATTAATTGAAGTCTTATAATATACTTTCTATACAGAAGGAAACATCTGATTCTGAGCAGAGGTTGCAATAAGTAATTAACTGTTTTAAAAATATGATGTTCTTGACTTACCTGATGATATCGGCGATGAACAATGAGATGGCGATCGTCGACCTCTCGTCATCTCCTCGTCATCATCCTCCACAATGCTGTTGCCATGGATACTTTGAGAGTCAACATCCACTTTTAAGGAGGAAACTGTTCTACCGTCACGAAACGATTCTCGCTTGATGCTAAAAAGGTCATCGACCGTATCAATGTGATCGTCTTGATCCTCATCGTCATCGTCGAGGGATTCGAGTTGACGACGAAGATGACTAGGCGGATGAGGAGGTGATTGAAGACGCAAGGCAAGTCTCTGCTTCTCGGCGAGCATTAAATCACCTGGATGAGAAAAATCCAACGGTTCGTCTTTCGCCGAAATTTTCGTCTGCGACGATGAACGATACGGATGATGACGGGGATGATGATGATGATGGTGGTGGTGGTGGTGTTGTCGCATTAGGTGGTCGTGTGAGATCGGATGACGATGAAGATATTCCCCTTTATGGTGAAGATGATGATTAGGACGATGCTTGTGATGATGAAATGGATACGCGACAGTTAGTTGTAAGTTTGACGGTGCCGCTGCCGACTCCGATGTCGAATTGGGCGATGACGAAGCGACTGAAATGTTGCAGGTCCCGCTGATTTCTTTGGATTTACCAAGGATATCCAGAATTGAAAATGATGTAAGTTTGTTTGAATCCTGGTCCTCATGTTCCATGATGTCCTCCTCCAAACGATCACTCAAGACACCCCTCTCAATCTTGTCTTCTTTCATGTCTTTGAGAATACTACGAGTCTCGTTCATGTTGTTGGTCTGAAATGATGCGATCCAAATGGATTCCAATTTCGAAAGAAGAAAATAAAACCGAGAACAGGACACTGTTTCGTGAATTGAGAACTATAGTGATGCTGTCTGCTTCGAATACGAGTGACGATTGACTACAGGTCATGAGGTATTATATCCACCAAAGTTATCCGAGCAACTTTATCGTCCAGTTAAAGTCGGCCAAACTTTGCTTGAGCGCCTTCACTGTCCAAGATGCGACGTTTTAACTGACCGATGAGAAGGAATGTGTTGACCATATAGCGCAGAGCTGGAGTCTCTTGACCCCGTAGTTGAGCGAAGAGGAGCTATGATGATGATGGTGGTCTTCCTAAGGCTCCCGTCAATCATAGCATTAATCTGCCCTTATCGCGTTATTCCTCTTTCTTCGGATCTACTCCAAACCTCCCCCCTCTCACTCTCTGTCTCATCTTTCAAGTTCGCTACCAATACCACATCCACTTTGACTGTCTTCCAAACTCCACGGCTCTTCAAGCGTAGGAGCACGCACGAGTACGTGTAGGGGTGGGCTTATTCGACAATATCCATTATTCTTGTTGGGATAATCACAACTTAAACTGACAGGCGGTCGGGAGATTGACAGCTCGGCGACCAGCGATTAGGATAACAACCCCCTGAGGGGGCGGAGAGATACCCCCGTGACGTCCCATCAACGCATGCTATTGGTTCACGCGGCGGGGCGGATGCCAGTTCAAACAAAAGATGTAGGGAGTCAAGTTTCGCTGCTCGGCACCCGATGGAGGTTCAGTTGAGTTGTAGGTATAAAGGGACACAAGTTATAGGGGTTGTAGGAAGCAGCGAAGTACATGGTTCATATCGAGATGAATCTAATTGGTGCTTTACTTCAGGTGATTACCCAATATCCAACACCTTGCAATCAGATATGACAGGATGGGAGTTATTGACACTCGCTCTGCCCATAGCTATATGATGAAAAACATTGGTACTAAATGTAATATCAAGGAGTTGTGGTACTATGCATAGTCTGATTTCTTTCTCTCTGTGCCGTCCGCCCCCTCCCTCTCTCTCTCTCTCTCTCTCTCTCTCTGTCCCTCTCTCCCTCCCCTCTCTCTCTCTCTCTCCCTCCCTCTTTCTATTTCTCTATCGACCCCTTATTTCGCTTCTATCTCGCTCTCTCCCATTCTCTTTCTGTCTTTATTTTACGATGTTATATAGGTGACAATAAATCTAAATAAATAATAAAACAACAGTGTAAACTTATTGATCGCACACACCGTCCAGGGACGCTCATGGCGCCTAGCTCAGCAACAGTTTAATACAAGTAAATTCAAAATATTTATTTAATATATCATTACATTCAATAACGATTTTCAATTTGATATACCTCACTCCAATGCTGCCTCGGTATCTCCCCCTCCCCAGAAAATCAATTGTATAATTTGCATGAGGATTACATAATGATGATGATAATAGTAAGAAAATTAAAGCAAAAGAATAAATAAAATGGCATAATATTGTTCATTGTATCAAGATCTCTCGTATTGTAAACAACCAACAGCCATATTTAATGCCCAATATTTCTGTCTCGGCTAATGAGGGCGTGTGACCTTTTTGCATACGAAATTCGGCCTCATTATGCCTGATATAAATGAGCCTTGACACTGAAAACGCGCGCATAAGTGCCTTGAATTTGTTTTCAAACCTATTTCTATTTCCGGATGATACTTTTCCTTAGAATGGAACCGGGATGTCTAGAATATATTTTGCTCCAAACCGATTCAATATGTCGTAATTGGAATGTAGAACGACGCCAATACTTGAAGCATCATATGGGATTAATAACTGCAGAAGTACGAACTACTCCTCAAGCACATTGCGCACATTTTTACTATCGCTGAAAATAGTATTTAGTTTATCTCATACCGCTATGTATTTAATTTTTCGTTGGGGGGGGGGGGGGGGCAGGGGCAGGGGTCCAATGCAACATCCGAATTGAAAGTAAGATAACTATGGTAACCAAAGAAATGCAAACGGCAATTAACAACGATATATATTTCTTGTTATTAACCCATGTGAAGAAGGCAAAATGGAATGACTACAATTGACTTTAAACATTTCAATATGATTTTTATTCTGAATTTTCGCTCACTTTAAACAATTTTTTTTCTTGACATGACATCGGAAGTTATATTTTAAGAGGAATCTCCTACAACATGGCAATTTGGTGCCTCATTAGTGTGTTTAAGATTATTTAATTCTTGTATACATACTTTTTCTTCTATTTTTTCTTCTTCTTCTTCTTTTTTGTGTCTTCTTCTTCTTCTTCTTCTTCTTCTTTTTCTTCTTCTTCTTCTTTTTCTTCTTCTTCTACTCCTCCTCCTCCTCCTCCTCCTCCTCCTCCTCCTCCTCCTCCTCCTCCTCCTCCTCTTCCTCCTCCTCCTCCTCCTTCTTCTTCTTCTTCTTCTTCTTCTTCTTCTACTTCTACATGTAATCTTGATAGGTCTACGCAGCTCATCACGAAAATGAGAATTCATAATCAGATTCTATCCTGCATTTGTGCTGTTTATGTTGAGAGCCAGAAGGACGTCAATGTCCTACTTGCTTCCAGCAGATGATTGATCCTTTTGAATATTCTTTTTTCTTCTTTAAAATACAAATTTATTACGATGATACCAAAGAATTTGCGTTCATAGTTGGTGTTTATTTTTTTCTGTACTTTGTTTTGATGTAATTGTTACGAATTTATTCATAATTGTTATCCATTATTATTTTTCACCACAGGGCCTCATGGAAGACTACTTGATCCATCGGTGAAAATGTGCTACCCTGTATAAATACCAGAAGTGGGTAAAGGAAAGATAGAGAGCCAATAATATATTTGTGTAAATACATGAACATTGAAGTTCCTATATTTCACTCAACGTAAAAAAAAATAAATAACTTAAACAAAGAGGAGTATTAAATTCATTTCATATTCGTAATTGTACTCGACAGTAATTTGAGATTACAAAAGTTGATATACATCGTCTAAATTCTGTCCAATTATGAAAATAAAGTAAACGGAACCATACCAACAATACGTATAGCCAGACGACATCCAATGTTACTCCAAGAACCGCAGACACTCGGCGAAAATCTTTGACTGATTACAGCAGAAACGTGATACAGATAAAGAGGTTAATTCCCTTTAAATTTGTTTGTTTGGTCGAAAATTGTGATTAGAAATGACATGATGATGAGGAAAGGATTGCGACTAGTCAAGGTTGTGGATGATAATGGTACTTAGGTCTTCTAAAGCCCAGTTGGTGGTTCTTGAGCAAGTCACGCGCGCATTCCACTTGGTCTTACAGACGAGACCAGTTTAGCAGAGGGGCACTTCTGTCTCGGGAAAAAAACCACAATAATAATTAAAAAAATTATGTCTACAAAAAACGCTTTCTAATCTCCTTAAAATTGCAATAAAAAATCAAAAGCTACTAAAATGAATAGAAAATTCGCTTGAAAGGGGAATTGGGTTTATTACAAACAAACGAAAATAGAGAACAAATCAGTGAAAGTTTGAGCAAAATCTGATTGAAATTTAAAAGTTGCAACCGATCGAACACAAATTGACAACTCTGTGATATGTCTTGCGAGACACACCCCCCCCCCCCCCCCTTCCCATTTGCTCAGTACTATCAAATTCAAAACAGTTCTGTTTTCGTTAAATACGTTTTCGAATTATAAGCCTACATGATTGTGTTAAGAATCTCATGAATATTACTATTGACGCAAAGAGGGCGGTCTGATCTGTACTGGTGAGCCATAAAAGTCATGAGTGTCATGAGTTTGTTGATGTGAGAATGTGTGATAGGGTGGGGACTATGTAACTTCAAACCTTAATTCCTCTATTGTTATTTTGATTATAAACTGTTATATGAAAGGGGAAAAAAATGTACAATCATGTATAATCTGAGGTTTTTCTATATGTTGTTCATTGATTGGTGAAATTCATGAAGTGTCTTGTATCAAAGATCTTGTTATATATTACTTATTGTGATAATTTCTTGTAATGTGAATTAATGAGGAAGGAAATAAAATATCAATAAAAAACATTATTGTTGTAATAATTTTTTATTTTTTTTGGACGTGTGGGAGAATAATTTCTCGACCACGAAAATCATCATGTTGCAATACATGTACCCTAGATATAAATTGTAATCATTGCAAAAATCATGGCTTTTCGTTTATGC
Organism: Strongylocentrotus droebachiensis; assembly: GCA_035222895.1. Classification (NCBI taxonomy): domain Eukaryota; kingdom Metazoa; phylum Echinodermata; class Echinoidea; order Camarodonta; family Strongylocentrotidae; genus Strongylocentrotus; species Strongylocentrotus droebachiensis. Next base: position 122,476 of record JAVYIG010005863.1, read on the forward strand.
AAACATAGAGCTCAAACAATTTGAATGTATCTTTGGTATAATTTGTCATTTGTTTTAAAAATAAATATAGACCGCGGATGAGAAAATAGCCAACAAATATTACAAAAATATATATATTCTAAAGTCTATAGAAAAGATTCTGAAACCTCTTATCCAACAGAAGTCACGTGCAAATTAATAACGACGTAAAGAACATTGTAATAAGATTTGTTACATAGAATCACGACTTTCTGACAGTCAATTTCTACAATTTATAAGCTGTAAACAGGTGTTCTCATTGAAGAAGTTCTAGCATGGATACAGGATGGAATGGAAGATGTTAGCTGGCTTAGTGGTCGGCCCTCTGGTCTTCACAATCGGATTCGAATCTGAGTCGCGCACCTCCATACGAATTGTTACACGTCTGTATACAATCATGATTTTATCAAAATATATGATTAAATATGCAGTTGATAACACTCTCACATGCAGAGCTCGCAGTGAAACTCGCAAACAAAAAGAAAGGGCATTTACCGCAAAGGCCTGACTGATAGATTGAAGACGTCTATAGGGTCTGAAACATCAGACAACACATACTCCGGCTCAGATGGATGCAATCTTGAGTGTGTAGAAGACAAAAAGTTCGATGATTTTATACAGGAGTTTGTTTATACGATAACATTCCAATGCTACAAGATGTTTTAATATACATATCAATGGAAGTAATTACACTTGACATTAATCGAAGGACGATTGGAGAGCAAGGAGGAATGAAATCCAAGAAATTATGGGAAACAAATGGAAACGGTGAATGATCATAAGAAAGCAATCATGTCCGGAACGATAATGCTAGAAGAGGAGTTATAAGGGAGGGGAGGGAGGTGAGGGAGGGGAGGGGAAAGAGAGAAGGAGCTGAAGGCAAAGGAAAATGTTTAGAGACGAACGGATGAGGACCAGGGGCGAATACCTAGTTTTTCGTTTGTTTTTATTGTTGCTCTTGTGCTCTTGTGCTCTTGTTAGAAAATTGCAGTTTACCCCGGTCCCCAACATAAAACAAAAATCCTCTGTACGGCCATGCATTATGGCTCAAGGCATGGGCACACAGAAGATTTTGTTCTGTTGGGGACCGGGGGGGGGGGAATTCAATGAATTATTGATAATTTATTGCATTTTCTTTGTTTGTTTTTTATTTGTGGGAACTGCCCCCTACCCTAGCCCCCGCTGCGTACAGTCATGGTTCAGTGGCAAAGCAATGGCCTCGTAACTGTGAGGCCCCAGGATCAAAACCGTGTCGATGTGCTATATTAGTGCCCTTTTGTGGGACATTAATCCTCATTACTGTCATCTACGACTTAAGGGCGTAGGTCCCCTATTTGATAAGCATAGTAGCATACACATGCTTTAACAGTCACGCAAAACAAACACTGGCAAATTATTATTCAATAAAATATGAGAATGTATACTATTATCTAGATCTATTAGGAATAAATCATTGTCAAAATAATTTCATAAATTGGGGTAAAAAAAAAAAATCCAACTATATGAGCGACAGTGTATTAACGTTGATTCCCTAATCTTTCTATACTCATTACTCAGCCAGTATACATTTTCTACCAAAATTGTTTGGCAAATGACATTTATTTGTAATCTTGAACTTTCAGTGTAAGTTTCGTTTGATTCTGTGAGAATTCACTTTTTTTTTTAAAACCAGAACTCACCTTTATCTTTAATCGCCTTTATATCTACAAATTTAAAACTGTAATTACTGTCGATGTTTAACCATTTATTACTAGTAGTAAATATTTATATATACTTCTTTAGTAGTAAATATTTATATATACTTCTTAGGATTAAAGATCAATACATTCTTTCATTTTCAAATGGTTATCAAGATAGATTGTGGCGTTGACCAAAAGTTAGTTCGAAGTGAAAATAAAATGGCAGTTTGATTGAAATGTGAAAACTGTGTGAGGGTAATTATTTTCCTTTTACAACAAACTTCTCGCATTTTGGGGATGGTAAAAAGAGCAGGAAATATGACAATCGATGTCATACGTGTAATGGACTCCACCAGTACTCTCATTGAAAAGCTATATGGTGGTCTTTTCTCAAGACTGTTTAGATAAAGTCTTCATGTTGGTCCCCAGTTCAGCTTTCAATCAATCAAAGCCTCGAAAATACACGAAAATCGTATTCTTTTCGTAAAGTCTAAGCAACGTGAAACGTCTTCCGCCATTGGTCAGATGTAGGATTCATTCAGCCAATCATGTCGCATCTTGGGAGGTCAAGTGGAGAGCAATGACGAGATCCGGTTCTTGATAATCTAAATCGCAAATTTATTGGGGAATTTAGAACCTGACTGCAATGATGTTTTCTGCTTGATCATATTGGCCTAGAAGATGAAAATGCTAGTTTCTTTTAAGATTTCTAAATAATGATAAGGATGGAATGAAATTAAATGTAGTTCATATTTTCTCATCCTCCTGCTTTGTTTTAGGGGCTCAGCAGGCCCCAGCTCTTTTTTGTTGTTGGGCGTTATTCATATTTTTGTTTTTCAAATGAAATAACTTAGTATCTATGAACATCTAGGCCTATAGACAACGGGAGGAGGAAAAAAATGACTAATAGGCCTATAATTGCAATGTTATCATGAACAAGTGGCTTAAGGGCACTTCTTGTTGCAAACGTGTCAGAATAAGTAGTTCCCCTCTCCCTCTCTGTCCCCTTTTCTGTCTCCCTCTACCCCCTCTCTTTGTCTTCTTTTTCTCTTCCTGCATGTTTCCCCCTTTTTCTGTTTTTTACTCTCTCATTCTTATTTTCTTCATTTATCATCATCTTGTCATTCTGTTAAAGGTAATACAAAGTTTTGGTATAGGGTCATGAATTTGGTTCAAATGAACATTTTTGAAGCATATGCGATCCTACAATATCAGTGATCGTTGTCGCGGTCGAAATCGAAGTCTTAAGTTATGAAATTATAATAATAATCACTTTATGTTGTACAGTTCCCTCTCAAGGGCAAGATATTAATTTAGCTATGAAACAATGTTTCCTTGACTAAAATCGACCGATTAGCTATTCTCGTTTGGAAATTATATATCACAACTACATATTCTGAGATTGTCATGGTCGCAGCTACCATTGTACGGCCGTAGGCGCTATTGAAATTTATCAAAATTTACCGGAGCACCGTAAATTTTTATATTCAATTTTTCTCGAAAACAGAAGTGTTTTAGGTGTTAATTTTTTTAGTGCTTATAATACATCCACAGGGGCATCCAAATATATCAAAATTGTAAAGATTTATTATCTACCCAATTTTCAAAATTTCCCAAAACTTTGTATTACCTTTAATGTTTCTGATTTGTTTTTGTCTCGGTTAATTGTTTGTTTTTCTATTGTCCGTCATGAATTTTTTTTATTCCGTAATTTTTCTTCAAAATTAAGTTATAAATGTATAAAGTATAATTATTATTGTGCGAACCTACATCTAACAAGCTTTGCTTTCAATAGGTTCGTTTTTTCATTTCTTGTCATTTAAATCATTTTGCATTACAATGACTAAAAAACAATGTCAAAGATATTTCAATGCTCATTTCTGTTATATCATTACGTTTATTATCGTTTGTTATTATTGTTTATATTATGTGAAAAGAAATGAAAATAAATTCTCTCTGTATAGAGCTACTACTACTACTACTACTACTACTACTACTACTACTACTACTACTACTACTAAAGGGCCTCTCTAGTGCATGCATGTACGCATGAAATATGAATTAACATAATTTGTGTTGATATCGACCTAATAGCATATGGAAATATGAACAACAACAAAAAAGTCAAATAAAATGGAGCCCTTCCTCTTCATTTTCAAAATGAATCCGATCGGAGAAACTAGGAACCAATCTTACAAGCCCAAAGTCATTTGATCATATCAGTCATACTATAGTAACATCTTAAATGAATGAAACGAGATTAACTCGATATAAATTTAGTTTTATTATTTCATTTATTTCATTTTCAGGAACACAATGAGTTTACAAAATCAAGAAAGAAACCCGAGACATCAGCTAATGCCTTTGGATCACACGCACTAAAATAAATCGGCAGCGTTTCACGAGACGGTCATATTGTTCAAGTTCGCCGACAACCCGTTGGAAGTTAAGTTTAACACACTTTTCAATGGGATTATCGGCGAACTTGTATATATGACGATTTCGTGAAAACGACGCCCTGCTCCTGTAAAAGCCTCTCATCGTGAGCTGATGGTAAACATACAATATGAAATCATTCATAAAAACTAATTAATAAGAATATAGGAATAATAGTCATATTTGATGCTTCTGAACATATGTTTTTCATAGACAATATGAATCAATGATTCATATCAGTATACTGAAAAGCGGCGAAATTGTATGGCTGGCCTATATGTGAACTCCGGGACTACTCCCAAGACTATAGCAGTCAACAACATATCTGTTGAAACCTTAAAGCCCCTCTAAAGTGTTGGGAGCCCCAAAGATTTGATGGCAACATTCACTTAAATGTATCATAATGTGAAAGAGGATGTCATTTAAGACATATTTCTGCAAGGATTTGCAAAACAAATGTGTTTGAAGTCGAATATTGAAGAAAGAATACAAAATTTGGGTTTTCTGCACACAACAGAAAAACAAAATTGTGTATTCTTTTATTAATATTTGTATTCAAACACATTTGGGGGGAAATCTTTGCAGAAGTGTGTCTTAAATGACATCCTCTTTCACATTATGATACAATTCAGGTGAAATTTGCCATACATTTTTTAGCGCCGGAAGTTGGGGGCTCCCAACACTTTAAGAGGGGCTTTAAGTAGGACCTAGCTATTGTTTGCAATTATTGCACAATAAACACACTCACGCACACAAACCGAATCGATTTACTCATTTCCATATACTGATAACTATGGGAAACAATAATTTATTTTCAGACTAAAGTAACAATAATGATTCATGAAAATTAAGAATGGATGCAGCAGTGATGGATGCAGGCAGTGACATTACATTATAGGGTTAAACAGAAGGTTTCTCAACCCGATACAATGGCATGAAGAACGAAAGTCGAAAAACGTTTTTTTCTTCAAGATATCAGAAAGTTGCAATATAATTTAAACGTACAAATAAATTGAGAATAATTTATGTATTAATAATAACAGTATCCTGGATTTTATGGACAAGATAATGAGGTATGAACATGAATACCGGTAGTAAAATTGTTATTGCTAAATGTTAAAATGGATACCCGGTAGGATGCGAAAGCTAATGGGCTTAGATTAGCAAGTGTGCGCTTGTGTGCGCTTGTGTGCGGGTGTGTGTGGGTAATTGTGTTGAAAAGTCAAATACACCCTTTTTTTACAATTCTCGGGCCGGACTTTGTCGCACGAAAAGTACCCCTTTACCGGACATGTTGGCAACACGCATGCGGTCATTCCAACCCCCTGAGTGGGGGTGCCGGGTAAGCACCCATATTAAAAGAAGATATTTCTGAGTTAATCAAGTTTTTTTAAATCCCTGTTTTCATAGAATTACATTTGACGCAGTCTTCTTATGATATATTTTTTAGTTATTGTATATATAATATGAGGTAATGATTTGGCTGAATCTTCGATTGAATAAGTCGTGCAGTTGTAATGCAAAGAAAAATAACCTGTACACTTGAATAATACTTTAATATACTTTTGTAAAATGCTGTTTGTAATTTATTTTCGAATATATTTATTGTACATAATTTGTTTTTGTTCTTGTTTAAATGGAAATAAACCTAAACTTGAAATTGACATTGAATCTTAAAGATGACAACTGCTGGATAAGAAACATTTTTTTGGTGAAGACACCCAAAACATTTACATGATGAAGGTTATGTTCAGCGTCATCTTGACACAGAATGGGAAATCTTTGGTACATGCAAGGAGTTTTGCTCCTTGGGATATGACACTCATTTGTAGAGGGCGCTCTATCAGTTTGTCCAGTGTTTTGATTGAGCACGTTGCCTGCTGGTAGCCAGGTAG
>JAVYIG010005864.1:0-12500 GCA_035222895.1 Strongylocentrotus droebachiensis
CATTACGAGCGGGAGAGGAAAAGGGCTAAATCCAGCCGTCTCCCATTCTGAGAAAATTAATTTTAATTTACTGACATTTTCCATCCAGCATTGTAATATTGACAGCTTGGTGAATTTGTGTCAGGGATTTAGCACGGATCGCATCCCATTGACGGTTTCCATAGTAACGATAATTGTCAATTCTCATAAGTTTCGGGGCCTGCTTTTCAATCAAGGTAAAGTCCGTATTAATGTTCCCAAATGCGTGGCATAATCGATTTACCATCATTTGTCTTCAAAGCAAAAGCCATGTTTTTTCTGCGGCCCATTTTCATTATGCACCGCTTTAATGAACTACCGTAGATGTTTTTTGTGTTTAAAGACCACTCGTATCGCTATTTTCTTCAGGGGCGTCGCAAATGTGGACCATTTGATTGACGCATGTGATCAGTGGAATTTCTCTAGAAATTTATTTTTACCCCACCTCTTCCCCCCCCCCCCCCCCTCCCCGCCTCCCTAGGCAACGACGCCTTGTTTTTCAGACGAGTTTACGGATTTTGCAACGAAATTGTGCATTTGCGCTAATGAACACAATTTGATTTAAGATGTTCGAAGTGAATTTGGAGGGCTGGAAGTGACACCCCCTCGCTGTTTTGAGGGAGCTGATGGATGTTTGAAGAGTACTATTTTGGCGGAAATACGAGGTAAAAAAAGTGGATTACCCCTCCTTTTTGATTCCCGAGCTCCTTCATTAAGCATCATCTTTTTTCCATCATTCTTTTTATTTAACCTTCCTCCTATATACCGTCTCAATATCCCTCTTCTAAACTGTTCGTCCTCTGTTTGTTTCACTTTCAGACACGTACACAACGTCCATACCCGTGATAAATCATTCATTAATATCAAATTAATATCAAATTTCATCGAATAATGTGAGCTCCCTCTTGTCATTAAAACCATCAGACAACATCAACATACTAAGTACCTTCAAAGTAATGTTGTCATACAATGTAATATAAGCATAGTCCTAGACTCCTAGGCCCATTATACATTAATTAAACTTCAGTTGTTTCCAGTTTCGCTTTCGGCCAATCAACATGAACCCAGCTCAATGATTAATGGCAGCGCTCTGTAATAACATGAATCAGTATATGAGTTTTAACTTTATTAGTTTTCGTATCTGCTGAGTGCAGCGATTAATCACTATAGATATATGGACATTTACTTTATAACGATGAAGAAGAAATCAGTCACTTCTGCCTTTTTTGTTTAAATTTTGGATCATGCGTGAGTGTTGACCCTTTTCAAACCAATAGGCGATGTATATCTTTTTAATTGCTGATTTTTAATGGTGTTAATAACTTTATAATCATTAGTCAACTTGACCATCTGCACGAGAGTGTCCGGGAATTGGGGGCTAAAGCACCTTTCACGCGCTCGGCTAATTCAGGGGCATTAGTAGAGCGCTTATAAATGTTATTATTAGTAGCATTATTTTAGTCGGTTTATAATTCCGCTCTCCCATTCTCAATTCCTTCTCTACCCCTCCTCTCTCTCTCTCTCTCTCTCTCTCTCTCTCTCTCTCTCTCTCTTTCTCCCTCCCTCTCTCTCCCTCCCCCTCTCTCTTTCTCATCTTCTATTTCTCTCTTGCTCTCTCTCTTTCCCTTTTGCACCATTCGATGGGAGGCTCTCCCCATACCACAATACGCCATTACGCATAATGCAAAGAGAACCTACGTGACCTACACCTGCCCCAGATACCAGTATATTAGGTCAGTATGCGTGCTACGAGATAATAATAACACATCCGGGTCTATATTATTTTTACTTTTGTTATGTATACTAATGTCAGTAAAGGGCAATACATATATTTGTCTGCTACTGTTAAGACAGATGATGGCTGTCTGAACGAAATAAACAATATAAGATGGGCTTGGCATATCATCGTGATTATTTACGATGACAATGAGTTTGCTGAAACTTAAGTCATTAACTCATTAAAACCGGAAACTCCTTGTGATGTCTATCGGCATCGAGGAGTATGTGGTTTAATGCACACCGTTTGCCCGCCTATCTTGTACATCAAACAACATATCTTCAAAAAACTAGAAGTCCATAATCGAAACTGTTCAGAATGAGAAGAAATATGCAAATAAAATGCATTTTGTAAACAGGCATTAATCATACCTGAACAATAGCTAGTATCCTAGCTGTGTCAATTCAGTGCAAAGTCCATGACCATGTCCTCAAGAAAATTCTTCTACATCAACCACCCCCCCCCCCCCGACAAAAAAAAGGGAACTCATGCATCTATACCTATACCGGGAAGCAGGAGGGGAATTGTTGACAAAACCATAGGTTCAGAGTGAGTCCATAAATCATGTTATTTGCTAACATTTGCTTTAAAATACAACCCAAGCTAGATATTATAATGTTTGGACACACTTCCGTGATTCTGCGAAACTGGGTTGTCCATGATGTATCGCGGGAAACACGACCAGAAAAGAATACATATATTTGTGGTAAAGGCGATTGCTCTGATTGAAATGTTTCTATCAGTACTTTAAATTCCATCTTTCACCATTCGTTGTAACATAAATCGATGAGCTACGGGGTCGGGGGCACATGCCTCCGATTGAAGAAAGAGGGGCAATTAGAGACTGGACAAAATAGAAAAGTATAGAAAAAATGAGGGGAATAGCATTTGAAAAGACGATTCACCCGCCTCCAACAACCCTTAGTACTTTCATGGTACTTTAATTGTCACTTTACCCATCAAGTCAGACCAATGCCCCCGCCCCTACATGATTCTGGTGCCCCTTCGATACCTCACTTCACCACTGGGACCTATGTGTCTGGAATAGAATCAATCACACCATTGTCTGCCTGCGAATAGCCTATAGGACCAGCAAAAGATTTTTTTTCAAAGACAGTATAGCATGCTTGTGAATGAACAAAATTCCTGAACAAATAGAAAAACATCATTCTATGTAAAACAATTCTATCGAAGTGTACTTTGCGCAGGTTAGCCATGAATTTCACATTACATTTCATGTTTACATTGTTGGTTAGGAAACTTGTAGGTATAAAATGACGAAGCATGTAGTTGATTCATAATATGTGTATGCAGTATATCAGTACAAATTTGGTTAAGCCAGGTTAGTCATAACTTTTAATCAAGATTCAGATAGATTAGTTTGGATATGAAAACACACTCTGGTAAAAATGACGATCGGAAGCATCTAGTTTGTATAACCATGGCATCCTAACATTCAGACTATCTGCCTTGTCATAACATTGAAGTGTTGTTATCATTTTTTAGTGTTAGCATAAAGTACCATGACACCTCGAAGTTAAACAAACCTTCTTATAGATTAAAAATGTGTGTACTAATTTTCAACAGACGAGTATATTTTTACTCGTAAATGTTTTGTAATTTAAGTCTTCTTGTGTTACATATTTCACGTAAAAATAAACTTCCAAAGTGCATAAAATCAAGATGATATTTATTGATGATACGTATTAATTTGTTAAGTATTCTTTTATTTTAAATGGTGCTTGAAACTCTGTAGTGTACTTCAAACATGTTAACAGGAATGATAGTATTTAAAATTATGTAAAAAACGTTGTTCGTTTTTTTATTTGGTAAGTGTTTCTGTTCGTTACCATTGTTTGTTTTTTGCGTTATGATCCCAAATATTGAAAAGTAATATTAGGCTAAAGATAAACTAACAACATTCCTCACTTATTTGAAATCTTTATAAAACAGTGAGGAATATCTATAGTAGATCACTAAAGGGTTACAATGGTACCAAAATAATGCCCTAATGCGCTAATGAATAATTATTAAATTACAATATCAATTTGTTAACTCATCAAAATCATCAAATTATGTATATATATGTAAAATGCAGTGGTGCATCCTATGAAATAATGATAAAAACGGAGGCATATTTTCAATTTCTTTCTAGACCTTCAAAAAGGGATGAGTCGGTTCCATCCAATAATGGATAAGCCACTTGTCTTTAGAGAGAGGGGGTCAATGTTTGTTAAATTCCCGAAAGAAGAATCTCATCCGTCCACCATCCCAGTAATAACCATTCATCATTGATCGTCACAGGTCAAGTGAGATATATAATTAACACTATATCTAATTGACACACTGCGGTAACCATGGCAATTAATGGCTCTTCAATCAAACGATACGATGTGTTAAGATTATGAGCATAAATCCATCGCTAATGACGTTGACCCATCCAAGTAGCCACGCGACGTCTAAGGGTTTACAAGATGGCAGTGGTTATTTCAATTACACCCTAAGCTAATATACCAGTGTGGTTAATCTGAATATGCTTACAGTGCTACTGCCAAACCGATTCCAGACCAACCAATCCTTGGCCATTTATAGACCGAAAGATCAGTCTCTGATATCGATGGTTATTCCGCTGATACTATACATGTATGTCTGGCTCCACTTACCGCCTCTGCTCTATTGACAAAATGTCAGTTTTATAACAGAATTCCCAAACCAGACGATTATTTCTGTCGAGGCCATTTGTGACAATAAATATTCGGTGTCGGTCTGGTGTCGATATCGTTGGTGTGACTAGGGTATTTTATCCAGACAAATATACATTTGTAGTATGTCGTTATTCTGTATATGCCTCAAACCCCAGCCACATCGCCAAAGCCTAATTTATACCGACAAACCGACCGGAATTTTGCCCATATTTTGTTTGATCTGGTGTCGGTCTGCTGATGTCGGTCTCGTTAGTGCATCTAGGTCACCCACTAGACATAGAAAGGTAGTTTGCAATGTATTGGACCTATTATGCATACATAGGTTTGACAATGGAAATACCTGGAAAAACTGAATTGAATAAGGTATACACTTAACCATGTGTAATGATAATGACGATTCATAGGTTGCTGTCCAAAATTTACGATGAATCAAAGATTGAGTTATCATGAGAAACTTAAGCTCGAATGAAGACGTAGTCTCCACTTGAACATGTTTATTGAAAGGTTTGATTTTGATTCTCTTTTCCTCCCATCGGAACGAAGTTTTACTGCAAAGTATGTGTGAGTATTAAAGTTTAACGGGTGTGTCATACAGCAAATACTGTAGAGTACACGCCTGTTTCACTCCCGGTATTGCTGCTGTTTTGTAGGATACACACTAAGAATAAACAGATATTAGCGCGGAATATTGACACTCTTGAGCTAATGTTTGAGGTATAGGATAGGCTCTTTGTTCAAATGCCCTGAATGAAATGCATTTCAGTTGTGTACAACGAGCTACGATCCTGTATAAAGTTACAATGTTACATTGATACAATTTGCAAGTGTACTTATAGGCCTTGTATACGTTGTCTTGAGAAGAAGAGCCCTATAAAACCCATATATAAGAGCGTCAATTAGGCCTTAATTCAAACCTGAAGAAGAAAATAAGTTACCCGCAAGGCCAAGATTCTTTTGATTTGTGGTCAGCTTAGAGTCGGTTCAATGGTGTACCTGGGTACCGAAGCAAGTTTTATTATTCCTAATGGGAAGTAGTCATCCGGGTTACGGCTGATAATTTTGTCGACCGCTTAATACTTCCATAGGCAGTAATTGAAGCTAAATACTCAATTCAGCATTATTCTCATGTGATAAAGTGTATCACTACACAATTTACAAGATTTGGATAATATAAATATAAACAACACCATGGGCATTTTATCCGATTTGGCGACGAACTTCATTTGAATAGGCCTACAGACTGAAGAAGAACAAAAATAACCCCTAAGTCCAAGGTTGTTTATGTTTTCTTCTTCTTTCTTTCGGTAAATTTAGAGTCGGTTAAATGGAATAGCTGTGGGTACAGGTTTAACTACACGTCTCTCTTGAAAAGCAGTTATTATGTACTGAAGAGACTACCCTGTATAAAAAAAAACACAGAATAAATCAATTAATTGATGTGTCATGTATGTTGTAGAACCTCTTCCAAGTTAATCTTAATATTATTTATAATAATCCACTACCAAAGCATGGCATTATGTCCTAAGATTAATACTTCTGATCTGGTGAGTACAATGAGATTTTATAACACAATCGAACTTTCATGATCTTTAAGGATATATTTTGAGGTTGCCATCTATCTTCATCCGTTCACCTTCCGTCTGTCCCAGAAGTACTTCCGATAGTTGACTCAGGGACTGGTATAGAGTTCTAGTTACCTGGTAAATAGACAAGTAATATATTCCACATAATGTGTTAACAGTATAATACCAAGTCTTTCTGTTAAATATTTCGCATTCAGTGATTCAGTGATTGGTAGAACATTTTTAGGGCTACGTGGCATACAGAGATAAAGGTGAGTTCTGGTAAAAAAAATTTAAAAAAATGAATTCTCACAGAATCAAACGAAACTTACACTGAATGTTCAAGATTACAAATAAATGTCATTTGCCAAACAAGTTTGGTAGAAAAAGTATATTGGCTGAGTAATGAGCATAGAAAGATTAGGAAATCAAGGTTAGTAGCCCCGACACCATTTGTGTAGTCCCATATACATCTTTCTGTGTACAGTGCTTGTTACTTCAACCAAGACTGGGCCAAATTTATTATGATTTTGATAACTCCAGAACTTTGCAGTACACACCAATACTTACATGCTACATGATCAACTTTTTCTGATCCATTCCACACCTTTTCTTTCACAATGCAATCGGATGACCAGAACTCACCTTTATCTTTAACAACTGATTTATTCATACTCCTTGTAAATTGGATGTTGTGCGTGTATGTAGGGGGGCTGGGGATGTTGTGTGTGTGTGTGTGTGTGCGTGAGTGTGTGTGTTTTCTAACTCAAGAATGAAAGGTGGACTGGTTGACTCATGGCCTTTGTTGAATACTTTTAGATGTAAGCTTTAATATGTCACATCCTCAAGAACATAAATCGGGACGAATCAATAATATTTTTCACGTACTTGAAAATTCCAAAACTTGTTAGGGGTATTAATAATTTAGTTGTTATCTGTACCGCCCTTATCTTGCCCTTCTCACCAAGCCTGAGAGCTGATATTCATAATTCACGACAGACATACTCTTCACCAATTAGGTTGTCACTATCCCATGCACAGGCAATCACTCAACCCAATTCTTTTACGAAAATCACGAAGATGTAATTCAAGATGAAATAAATGAGCCAAGGACGGAACTGATTATTTTTTTCATCATGTTTATGTCTCTTTCATTTCACGAGGTCGTAATACCATGACACATGACAACATTTTGAACACTGGAGAATGTGAAATTAAGCGTAAAGAATGACTTAAAGAAAGCTTAATATGCTCGACTTAATTTCCCTTTCTTTTACGTTCTCCCTTATTGTCCTTAAGAAATCGCCGCCTTCTCGTTTTCTATATCGAATTTTCATTTACAGAAGTGTAGTCGTAATAAATATCTACGACGGGGATACGACGGGGAAAAGAGATGTTCAAATCTAAAAGTAAAATATATATTAAATCCAATATGTAAAACCTTGTATCGTGATTTGAAAGACGAAAGTAAAAAGTATTAATAATCAATATCACATTAAATGCACGACAACTATGTAGCTTGTGATTCTTTTTACAAAACAAGAGTACATTGAAAACAGTTTGATAAGGATATTGGTTAAATAATATACTTGAAAGCTGACGAAAGAACAGCTCTTAAATCGTAGGCATCGATCAAGGATTACTCTGCAAGAAGCACCAAAAACCAAAGTATGTTTAAAGTTTGAAATCAATACTCTCCATAAGCTGACGTGACTCTAAATAATCACGGCTCGAAATGTTTTCTCTGCTTTGATTTACCTTCCTGGTCTAACATATTGTCAGAAGGGTTGGTGAACTCGGTCAATGATTGATTATACAAGGACATTTACTACGTTTTATGGAACTGATACGCAGGATGCCATATTATCTTTCAAACTATACCATAAAGGTGACATGTCGTTTTTCGAAGGTTCGTTATTCCAAATAGGGTCCTATTCAAAGTTCAGAAGAAGAAAAAAGGGTTCATAATTCCGATAATGAAATAAGAGTCATCATTCTCAAAATGAGAAAGGTTTCATATTTCCGAAAATGAAAATTGGTTCATAAAGCTGAAGGTTCATAATTCCTAAATTGAAATAGAACCTTGTGTCGTTTCCTGAATTACGAACCTTTAAGAAGAAAAAAACGTGTAACCCCGATCAAATCGTATAATACGTGTATATTTCCAAAGGTTTCGTCGAAATTATAGAGCACGTGCCAGAAAAAACGAAACCGAGAATTTTCGATATTTGATCATAACTTAATCATAATTATCGTTGACAAATGACACATATTTGTAAAGCTTAGATCCTCCTCTTTCATTTGATGCAACTCATATGATGCATATTTCACGCATGAGTGATTAAAATCAATTTGAAGAGAGGAAACCAAAAAGTCATTTGGCGGATGGTATCTGAATTTCAAAGAGAAAATCACATTTCTAGAAACTAGAAAGTTGAGTTTCTGCTCTTATTATGACACCTCAATCAGGAAAAATGGGCTAGGAATAACAAAGTTCTGTTTGTTTAAAGTAGTGCTTGCATTTCCATAATTTTATTAAATGAATTCGTTGTATCACATGCAAGAGGAGGATCTAAGCTTTCCAAATATGTGTCATTTATGAAATGAGACTAATTTTTGATAAAACATCGATACTTCTCGGTTTCGTTTTTTCTGGGACGCACTGTATAGAACGCCCGAGCCGGATATATACACGAAGACTAAAACATGTTTACACTGGTGATATCAAGGCGTTATTAAACATTTGGAGCAGGTTTATACGACGAGATACTCAAGATATCAGAGGTTTTGTCATCCACATTATATCGACGTCGAATGAAGTAAGAAATAGAAGAGGTTTACATTCTGTATTACTCCAGCGTGTTTGCAATAATAATATTGTCGTATGGTTTCGTTATACTGTCCGAATACTAAGTGACCTTTAACACACTATTTCATAGACAATGAGGCTTTGAAATATTTCTTTGAAGTTGTATTATGTATTCAACGTATACTACGATATAGATAACGGACAATACAAGAAGGAACTAAGTTGAGTTTATTACTCAATGCAGTTCCTTCTTGCATCGAGCCAGTAACGTAGTAAACTTTGAATGATTAAATTATATACTTGCAATTTTGTTCTTTTAATTTCGTGTGCGTCTAGCAAAATAAAAAGAACCCTTGTTGTTGTAGAAACCGATCCAGATTGTAATCGGCACTTGGACAGCAATAAAACAATAAAACACATTTTGCCCAACCCCTAACGCCCCCAGAAAACAAATTAATCATAATCATGACAATTTGTTAACGTTGCACTGAAAGCTCTGAAAGCGAAAGACACATTTATCGATCAGCATTTAATCAAGATTAGCTCCTCATGCACACTGTGTGTTTAGGAAAGAATAAAAAGCATTACAAAAATAATAACACATTTGAGAACAACTATTATGTTGATTACCAAGAATTCACTATTCCTTTTATACTGCACACCAGGCGCGGATCCAGGATTTCTTAGGGGAGGGGGCCCAACTTTTTTTTTTTTTTGCTCCCGAAAATTTGAAAATCGCGCCGGCCGAAAAGTTTGCACCCCCCCCCCCCTTGAGCGCCAGGGGGGGGGGGGGGGGGGGGGCCCAACCCCCCAAAAAGGTAAAAAATCGCGTGATTTTGCATGATTTTTTTTTCTCAAGGGGGGGGGGGGCGGCCCCCCCCCCCCCTGGATTCGCCACTGCTGCACACGAAATATTGTGGAGTATTTGTATACTAGGTCATAATACTGTACATAATTATGTTCAATGCGTACACTTCATGCAGTAACGAAACCAAGAAAACCAATGTCGAAGAATATTTAGTCAGAATACACTGTACTTGTATTACAAATACTATTTTTCAGAGGGAAAAAAAATTCCGGGTTTGTATTTCATTTTTAGAGCAGAAATATCATACATTTATTGATAGATAGTACTAATGGATAAGTAATGTCGTAATGTTTCTCTTTGTAAGAACTTCATTGCTTTCTATAATTATATGCTTCTGTTTACTGATTTCCCTTTCATGATTTTATAACATATTTACAGCTGCCTACTACTTCGAATGCGATAAACTCGCTGATCTCCGAAAAGCGGAGGGACAACAACAGAGAGAGATCTTGTTATTTTATAAAGCTATGTAGGCCTATAGGTGTATATTATAAAGCGCATTAAAATGTCAACAGACATGAAATGCGTTATTACAGAAAAAATTATTTTATTATCATTATTATCATTATCATTATTATAAAATCTCTCTCGAATGTACATTTAAAACAATTTTGGCCATGACAATTTATGATAAAACATAATCTTTTTCACAATTCACAATTTTAAAAAGTGTATGGACAAATTTGACAATAATGTATGAGGTTCAAGTATATCCTGTCCGTTGTATCCAAGACACATCCTTTGGTTAAAGTGACTCGGTAACATTGTTGAAGGTTGATGAAAAATTTGCTTAATTTTTGTATAAAATGTTACTTACTATATTCCTTCTACTATACTAACCCTCTGACATGTAAAAAATCCTGAACAAATTCTGAAACCCCAAAGATATCTATGGTTTTCTTTGAAGGCGTCGATGTGAGGCACCCTCTAACAGTGATTAACAGTAAATTCTCCCAACCATTTTTGAATTTTCCCAACCGTTTTTCCATGAGAAAAATACATAAAACAGGCTATAAAAATCTGTCAACACTTAACTGTCTGGCATGGAATGTAGAGCCATTTTATTGCTTTGTGACGATTTACATTCACCTAAAATGTAATTAAATTGTCCTTGTCTTGATGCTGAACAGGCTTTGACAAGTAGCAGAATAGAAGTAGAATAATATAGTTTGGAGAATTAAGGAATCGATCAGATCAGTTTTTCTCAATTTGTACCATGAATAATGATCCGTTTTCACTCAAATTTTCAGATTATCTTAAATTGTACATCTAGCATTGAGGTGACTACCTTAGCACCACTATCTCTCATCTGAACAATGTTACCAAGTCCCTTTAAAGGCGGTTGAAACACCTCTACGAAGAAAGATATTACATATTTGTTATTTTGTTCAATAGTACAATTTTTACACCAACATAGTATGAACACACTCTGCATTATGAAACATATTTTACATGATCATGATGTCATACCGTGTCGCTATTGCTAACGACATAATTTGTAGCTCCTACTGGGTATTCGACACTACTGGGTGTCAAGTCTGCAACGCTGGGTGGGAATTCTACAGCACTGGGTCTTTGTGATGTTGACATGGTAGATGATGATCGGTGCATGGCAGGCTTACCTCCGACAACGCATCGGACCATATCCCTCAAGATTCTCTTGAAGGCTCCTCGAAAGTCTCTGCTCCTGTGCGCGTAGATCAACGGGTTCATAAAGGAGTTCATATAGTAGGCCATCGTCGGCCCTATCGCAAGGTTGGGGTCGTAGCTTGATCCGTTGGTGTCGACGAACAACGCGATACAGATCGGTAGCCAGCAAATGGCGAAGGCAAGAACCACGAAGGCTAAGGTCTTTGTAGCTCTAATCTGCTTCGCTCGAGAGTTTTGAGCTGATGATGCTTTATGACTACTCCTCATCATCGACGACATCCTCGTCCGGAGCTTATGAGCCTGATAGAACACGTACCCGTAGATGATCGACGTGACCAACATCGCCACCGCGATCATCGATGACGGTATGTAATTCCAGAATATTTCGAATGCAAATTGGTTCACTTCGATTTTGTTGATTTCGACGAGGTGGTAGAGAATGACGACGGTGAACATGTAGGGTATGATCACCAGCATGGTTATCACCGAACTCTTCCTCGCTCTCCTTCTCGTTATGAGTGACTGGTATTTCAAGGGTTTTTTCACAGAGACATAGCGATCGATGGATATTAAAACAAGATGAACAACCGAGCATGCACAGCACGTTCTTGCGATAAAACGAAAATAAAGAACGACGATCTGGTCGCAGTAATTTACAAACCAAAAATAGGCAGCCGGTATGGAGAGGATTCCATTGGTGAGATCAGAGACGGCCAACCCAACGACAAGGACGTTGGTCGGAGTTTTGAGTCTTTTCTCTCGGTGAATGGCGGCCATGACAAGCAGGTTCCCCGGTACTGCTAGCATTGTGATCAGTATAAAAGGTATCAAAAATAACAACCTCAATGGTTGAAAGTCACATTCAAGTCGTGTTACATTGTTTTCTGCTATGGTTATTCCATCCATAACGTGTACAGTCGTCATAACTTCCATGATTGCTAAACACTTTGCGTCCTTGCAATGCAATGAGCACTACAAAAATAATCCAAACCTTCCCCACTTGGGATTCACTTTTCCGGTCGGATATCTCTGCGGGTAAACATGGTGGTGTCAAAAAATTAGACTGCAGTTCTTTAGACAACCGTCATGTATCGACTTACTAAGTCTTAGC